>BSBK01001182.1:1140000-1208864 GCA_027943335.1 Chamaecyparis obtusa | reverse complement strand
GAAGGATTTGAATGAAAAAGATGGATATGAAATGAATGCAATTAATCTATATTTTTGATATTTTCTATGCAATAAGAATGATAAACTGATATTGCTATGGATGCTAAATGATCTAACAATGAAGATTCTAACATGATATGAAAACTATGAAATTCTATGCTAAGATATAAAAGCTATGCAATTGAAATTGATCTCACAACGCTTTGAATTCGCAAGTTGATTCCTCAGCCTCCAATTCTCCAGCGTGATTGTGCAAAATATGTGGATGACTTTGCAAAGTAAGCTTGCAAAATTATGAGATGACTTTGAGATGCAAATTTGAGAGATGAATTATGAAGAGCCGAGCCTCATTTTTATAGAAATCCAGGGCTTTGGAGGTGCATTGGGAAAAAAAGCCATAAATCACTCAAATAACTCAGGTTGATTTTTGAGTTATTTTTAAATAAAGGATAATTAACTCACAAAAACATGCAAAAGCTAAGCTTTAACTCAAAATAGAGTTTAGCTTTAATTGATAATTGACAGTTGTCTGCTTTTTATGATTGTGCATGTTTTATTTATGAATTAATTTAATAATAAAGTGATTTATTTCCAACTTAACTGATTTTAAAAATAAAACAATTGATTTATGGGTTAATCAATTATTTAATCAAACTTTTATTAAAAACTATATTATTAAATAATGACAACTTGCTTTAATTAATTAAATAAAAATTTAATCAATTATTCATAGGATATTAGATTTATTGTCAAAATTAAATAATACAATTAATAATAGATAGAATTAAATTTAATTAAATAATTAAGTGGCAAATATTAAATCTAATTAATTAAATATGAAAATATTCAATTAATCAAACTTTAGGATAAATGTGATTTATTGCCAAATAATTATAAAATTAAAGATAATTAAGATAATTAGGATATACTAGGAATATTCCCTGATGCAGAATTTAAGATAATCAATTATGATTCGATGATGTTTAGATGTGCCTTAGGTTAGGACTTTGATGTCAATTTCGTTCAATTTGTAGATGTAGGAGATTAATGAACTTATAACCCATTTTTGGGGTATTACATTTTGCCCCCTCTTTGAATTATTGTGCGAGGCGCAGTGGTTCAAAGATAGTCCTGTGTTTGATAAAGATATGAAACTGATTCAAAAGATAAACCGATCTCAAGATAGAAACCGATTGAGAGATATTGAGATAGGAGGTCCTGAATGACCAGAGATAATGTTTACTATAGCAGCAATGAACTGATGATTGCGAAAAAGTGTCAAAATACCTGATTCTGAACCTTAGGATTGATAAGAAGTGAGTGGACCCATTCTAGACTCGATTGTCTTAGCAGGAACTAGCAGGTATCACATCCGAATCCTTCAGTTGCCGAAGAACCAAGGAAAGAACACTATGATCTGATGGTTGCAAAAACTGATACCAGTTTACAAGATTAGGAAAATACCAGATTGATATGGATCTTGATGAATCTGTATGCCCCAAGTGATGATAGATTTGCCCCGAGCGATGAGGACTTTTGATGAATCAACAACTAGACGTGATTGTTTGTCTTGATCACTGATGAAAGATATTGATAGACTTGATCGATAGAATTTGATTTACAAACTTTGAATGATGTGCAATACCATGCCCCCTTCGGGATTAAAATTGAAATCTGACAAGAAAAGTCAACATTATAGTTTAAAAGCATGTTAATTGATTTGAGAAGTGGTTATAGACGTCCGAGAATGCATTCTGCATCGTTTGGAGGTCCTGGAGACCAAATTTGACTAGGTTTGACCATGAGTTGACCATGGTTGACCAAGTTGAAATTTTGATAGTTTGATGTTAGATAATCAGTTAAGTTGAATTCTGGATTTCTATGATAATTGAAGGTTGATTATGCAAGTAGTTAATAATAATAATTGAAGGTTGATTATGCAAAAATCTCAATGTGAATCAGTAAGCATACAAGGAGATAAAAGCATGTAAAAAGCATAGATTGTTTTCAGTTTGTTGTTTGATGTTTGATTGCATTGTTGTAGATGCAAAATCCTTTCTGGAGACAAGACTGACTGACTGAATCACATGAAGCTTCAAAGGACTTTGACTAGATATGATCCATCTAAGATACATGGGAGACCATAGGATATGACATTGATTGCCCCCAAGTGTTAAACATTGATAGGATATAGACGCTTGAGCTAGTTGGTGTACAGACTGACTTATTGAAAATTGGAAACGCAGAAACAAACCGGGATATATGTACAAACTAACACTAGTAAATTTGGCCTCAAATTTCGACCAAGAATTGGTCAAAATTTCAACCGAAATTAGTTGAATTTACAACCAACATTGTCGTCGGTCTTTTTTTATCGAATTTTTGATGTACTTATAATCAGTCAAAATTTCAACAAAAATAGAGGTCAAAAATTCGACTGAGTCCATGATTCAAAATTGTCGTCATTTTTTTATAATGGTCAAAATTTCGACCAATTGTCAAACAAATATCCACTTAATATTGATCAAAATTTCGACCAGTGCAGCAAAAATTTCCACCAAATGTTGGTCAAAATTTTGACGAAAACATCAAATGTTCGACTGAGATGCTATACGTTCGACGGATGAGATGGTCAAAATTTTGTTGTTTTGGTCAAAATTTTGTTGGTCAAAATTTTGTTATTGTGGTCAAAATTTTGACCATCCTTTGGTGGAGGTTTTTGGTGGCATTGGTCGAAATTTTGACCAATGCTATTTTTTTTTAAAAAAAAAATGTTACATATGTAAGGTGAATTTAGAGTTCTTTTCATTAACCTGTGATTCATGAGTAGTGGTTTACATGAACCCATCTCTCATGAGAATGAATGGAACAGTTAGCAGTCATTGGCTCTAGGTGATGCTTACGGAGGTGAAGCACCGGGACTTCCCAGGAGGTCATCCATCCCAGTACCACTCCAGCTCGAGCACGCTTAACTACGGAGTTTCCTCCATGGTTAAACCCACTCTGCTTGCATCCTCATTTGCAAAACCTTCACCAAGTGTTATGCCTTATGAACCATTCATTAGAAAGCCCCTTAAGCTCGTCAATTAATAAGTAGGAGATATTTTCCACAGCAAGTCAAATTGTGATATTGCTATCAACATTCAACTATGTAGTTTTTTGAGTCAAACTCATTGACCCGTGATTCATGATTAGTGGTTCACACGAACCCATCTCTCATGAGAATGAATGGAACAGTTAGCACTCATTGGCTCTAGCTGATGCTCACAGAGGTGAAGCACCGGGACTTCCCGAGAAGTCACCCATCCCAGTACTACTCCAACTTGAGCGCACTTAACTACGGAGTTTCCTCCGTGGTTAAACCCACTCTGCTTGCATTCTCATTTGCAAAACCTTCACCAAGTGTTGTGCCTTATGAACCATCGATTAGAAAGCCCCTTAAGCTCATCAACTGGTTCGTAAGGTGCAACACTTGGTGAAGGTTTTGCAAATGAGAATGCAAGTAGAGTGGGTTTAACCAGGGAGGAAACTCCGTAGTTAAGTGCGCTCGAGTTGGTGTAGTACTGGAATGGGTGACCTCTCGGGAAGTCCCGGTGCTTCACCTCTATGAGCATCAACTAGAGCCAATGAGTGCTAACTGTTCCATTCATTCTCATGAGAGATGGGTTCGTGTGAACCACTACTCATGAATCATGGGTCAATGAGTTTGACTCAAAAAACTACACAGTTGAATCTTGATAGCAATATCACAATTTGACTTGCTGTGGAAAATATCTCCTACTTATTAATTGACGAGCTTAAGGGGCTTTCTAATGAATGGTTCATAAGGCATAACACTTAGTGAAGGTTTTGCAAATGAGGATGCAAGCAGAGTGGGTTTAACCATGGAGGAAACTCCGTAGTTAAGCATGCTCGAGCTGGAGTGGTACTGGGATGGATGACCTCCCGGGAAGTCTCGGTGCTTCACCTCCATAAGCATCACCTAGAGCCAATGAGTGCTAACTGTTCCATTCATTCTCATGAGAGATCCATTTGATAAAGCTTGGTGAAAGAACTTCAAACATTTTGAAGCATCTATTGGATTCTGTCACCCAAATGGAAGATGGATTTCCCAATTCAGAAATTCAGAGTTCTTTTCATTAACTTGTGATTCATGAGTAGTGGTTTACATGAACCCATCTCTCATGAGAATGAATGGAACAGTTAGCACTCATTGGCTCTAGGTGATGCTTACGGAGGTGAAGCACCGGGACTTCCCGGGAGGTCATCCATCCCGGTACCACTCCAGCTTGAGCACGCTTAACTACGGAGTTTCCTCCATGGTTAAACCCACTCTGCTTGCATCCTCATTTGCAAAACCTTCACCAAGTGTTATGCCTTATGAACCATTCATTAGAAAGCCCCTTAAGCTCGTCAATTAATAAGTAGGAGATATTTTCCACAGCAAGTCAAATTGTGATATTGCTATCAACATTCAACTGTGTAGTTTTTTGAGTCAAACTCATTGACCCGTGATTCATGAGTAGTGGTTCACATGAACCCATCTCTCATGAGAATGAATGGAACAGTTAGCACTCATTGGTTCTAGCTGATGCTCACAGAGGTGAAGCACCGGGACTTCCCGAGAAGTCACCCATCCCAGTACTACTCCAACTTGAGCACACTTAACTACGGAGTTTCCTCCATGGTTAAACCCACTCTGCTTGCATTCTCATTTGCAAAACCTTCACCAAGTGTTGTGCCTTATGAACCATCGATTAGAAAGCCCCTTAAGCTCATCAACTGGTTCGTAAGGTGCAACACTTGGTGAAGGTTTTGCAAATGAGAATGCAAGCAGAGTGGGTTTAACTAGGGAGGAAACTCCGTAGTTAAGTGCACTCAAGTTGGTGTAGTACTGGAATGGGTGACCTCTCAGGAAGTCCCGGTGCTTCACCTTTGTGAGCATCAGCTAGAGCCAATGAGTGCTAACTGTTCCATTCATTCTCATGAGAGATGGGTTCGTGTGAACCACTACTCATGAATCACAGGTCAATGAGTTTGACTCAAAAAACTACATAGTTGAATCTTGATAGCAATATCACAATTTGACTTGCTGTGGAAAATATCTCCTACTTATTAATTGACGAGCTTAAGGGGCTTTCTAATGAATGGTTCATAAGGCATAACACTTGGTGAAGGTTTTGCAAATGAGGATGCAAGCAGAGTGGGTTTAACCATGGAGGAAACTCCGTAGTTAAGCATGCTCGAGCTGGAGTGGTACTGGGATGGATGACCTCCTAGGAAGTCCCCGTGCTTCACCTCCGTAAGCATCACCTAGAGCCAATGAGTGCTAACTATTCCATTCATTCTCATGAGAGATCCATTTGATAAAGCTTGGTGAAATAACTTCAAACATTTTGAAGCATCTATTGGATTCTGTCACCCAAAAGGAAGATGGATTTCCCAATTCAGAAATTCCCAGTCACCATCTTTAATAAATTTATCTGGATCATCTGAAATGGTCTTCAAAATTGGCCGCTAGTTCAAGTTCATTCTGCTTTCATAATACTTTATATCCATTGAGTTTAGCCATTCTTTGATGCCATCAAGAGAAGATTGAGGAATAACATCAATGCGGAGTACATCCCGCTTGAAGTCTTTGAAAACAATAGCCATATCAAATGCCTTTTGCCCAAGTCCTACTCTCTCAAGGTTAACTATCTCAATCTCACTAATGGTTATTACTAAGAAAGGCAATTCCACCAACTCTACCAAACAGTTTACGGTAGGAACAATAAAAGCAAAGGCTTTGAAAGGAACTCCATGAAAACCTAGCTCTCTAAATGGTATATCAAACTCCAATTCAAAATCTTTTAGATGAGGCTGCTCCCATAGCTCTATTACTCGTTTAACAAACCCTTCAAACTCTCCATTGATTTTATTTTTCATGTGCCTCTCTTGCTGCTCTTCCTCAATTTCATTGGGATCATACATGGACCTTCTTGCCCCTCCTAAAGTTTGGACCACGTCCATTACTTCCACATAAAATTGGACATCCTTAGTCTTCTTAGTTCCCACCATAATATGGTTATGCAAATGAAAATGAAGCAAAGTAATCATCTCCTTCTCTACTGGCTGGAAGAATGCGTGTTTAATATTTTGATACATGATATTAGCTCTCTCTTCTTCTCTCATGGTTGAATATAGAAATCCATTATAGTGGGCCTCCAGAGTTCTAGTCATCTTTCTTCCTCTTCCACCAAATGCCGGCCCAATCCACAAGTCTGCCAACCTAATTGGCTTTGTTTTTGAAAGCTGAAGTTTCTTCTGAGTCACCAGTGTAGGTCTCTCTACCTTTTCAGACTCTGTCATAGCTACAGACCGTCTATGGGATTTGATCATTTGTACCACTTGGTTGATGATGCAGGGGCATCCAGCAGGGCACCTGAGCCCAGGAGTGGAATGGCATTCAGAGATGTTCAATTGCAATGTTAGACTCAATATTCAAAGCAAAATTCATAATCAAGTCTAAAGGTCATTGTAATGTAATAAGGAATAATGCTATAAAAGCAATGTAATAAGTGAAAATCCCATGTAATGAGTCAAAATGTCATGTAATGGTCATATAGGGTTAAGGTCTAAGTGGTTTTAGGTTTATAGGCATTAAATGGGTCCTTGACAAAGAATAGTCTCAATGACAGAGACAGAGGATCAGTCTTCAAAAAAGGAGCATTGATTGAGGATACATTACCTTGAGACTGAGATATTCAAAAGGTTGCAGTCAAATGGAAGATTACAGTCTCAAAGGAATATAGGAGAAATGTTTGGAGACAAAACAGTGAGAGAGGCTTTACTCAAAAAATGCATCCAAGAAGGTGAGTACCTGGAAGATGGTTTGCTTCAAGGAAGTTAGAATTCTATTTCCTCAATTTGATTGTTACAGTAGAGGATAGAGAGCAGCTGTTACAGGGTTCTTTGCTCTTGAGTAATTTGAACCTCAAAGGCAGAGCTCTTCTCATCTCTTTAACATTACAAGTGGCTATTTAAAGAAGATTTCTAGGTTTGGATGGTCCATAGTAAAATTTCCCAAAGAGTGTATCGAGTCTTCCCACAATGTTTTAAGCTTGATGGGAACATAAGAAAAAAAAAAGTTTCTAATTAGATTTTAACAAAATTTTAGCCCTTCCATTATATTCATATTATTTAACATCTTCATAATCACCACTGTAGCTTGCAAGGTGATTCATCAAATTAAAAACAAAGCCTCCATGGCTTCTTACAACCTTTGAGTATTGTAAACTATAAGTAATATTCAGTAGAGAAATATAGCGAGGTAAGTGAGGACATTCTTCATTATAAGAATGAAATGATAGACAAGGGTAACTCTCAGGTTTAGTCTTTAACCATGCAAACTATAATTGTAGAGACCGGCCTGGTTATTACCGTTGACATTCAATTATCTATTGAGCTTACGAGCTTGGAGAAGAGAACTGCAAACTGCAACACCCTCACCAACTGTAAGAAACAGCCAATTTGGTCACAGAATTTCAGTAAACTTTTCCTTTTGAAGATTCTCCATGAGATCTGACCCAGGGTTGCTCAATGCAAGCTAAAGATCATGTATACTCCTTGTTAGTATAATTCACATTGTTTACAATACAAAATAGATTTTTGTTAAATTTTGTTATAACATAAAGATAGTCACACTTATTTAAAACTTGTAAGCTTGGTGAGCACTTGGATTTTTATTGATTTATATGTAGGTTCTAGGCCAGTAATGAAACAGTACGCAATTTAAAAAGGTCAAAGTTTAGAGTTTACTGTTTAAACCAAAATTCTATGAAGTGTTGATATAGTTGACATGTTTTATACAGAGTACATACTGCTGAACACGTTTAAACAACACATTCTAAGCTTTCATTTCTTTGGTTGATTTATTAGGAATGCTTTTACTTAATTCAATAAGACCCACTTATTAAATCTATTAGGAATGCTATTACTTAATTCAATAATACCCACTTATTAAATGATTTTAGATGAATGACATAAACAAATCAAAACTTAAAATAAATTGTTTAAACCAAAATAATATTTTGTTCAAACCAAAATTATGATAATAGTTACCTGAAGGCCTTTCAGTTCAATTATTCTCTTGAGCTCTTTGAGCATTTTGATTCCACTGGTGTCAACAGTGGTTACAGCTGCATAAGCGAAAAAAGAGAATGAAAAGCAACACCAAAGTACAATACAAACCAAACCTGCTGGAGTTTGACCATATACAGTTGTATATCTAAATCCCAGAATAAAGGAAACAAGAATGGTTGTATATGATAAAATTAGGGTGCATTTATTCCATTTTATTCTGCTCCATAGTTTTGTTACTAGAAAACCGATTACAAGTGAAGGGAAATCCTTTTACAAAAAAGAAATGATGCATCAAATATGTAAGCTTTTAGAACTTATGGCCCATATCTATAATAACATACTACAAAGTGTCTTCCTTCAGCTTGGCAAGATGCTCCTCTTCATCCATTATCCATCTCATTATCCTACGTACATTGTAAACTTTATTAAGGTCCCCAATAAACAATCCATGTAATGAAGACTGTGGATTAGAGATGTGTCAAAGCAGAAGAGCTCAGAAGAGAAGGGTTATGGTGAATGGGTGCTCATGACATTGCTATTGCTTGGATTACTCAAAACATCAAATAACAAATAATATATAAAGTTATAAACTGCTAAGGGGAGGGAGAACAGTAGTCGTATGGACTATCTTCTTCAATATCAAATACCATCATGCAATTCATTAAAATATTATGCTTAACATAATATATTCTAAAAATGACATTTTTGAAATTCTACCAAAACTTAATCTAAAAATGACTACTATTCAAAAGATGAGTTATTCGAAAGATGGGTTATTTGAAAGACGGGTTATAAATAATTGAATCAAGCATGACTACATTCCGGAAGCTGCATGACTAAATTCAGGAAGTTGACCCTACACATAGGACATTCATTATGTCTATTGAAAAATAAGCTTTTAAAATAAACATAGACAAATCACCTTTCTCTTAAGTAGCTTGAATTGGAAAAATAGATTCAAGCTACAATGCTTTGAATTCAATAAAAACTTAGAATTAAATAATATTTTGTAGCTTAGCAATTTAGGAGTGCTGGAGTGATTACCAGTTGTGATGTAGCAAGATGTGCATGAACCTTCAATGTTCATCGTGTCAATGGCAATCATCTCTTTATTGCCATCAATATTGTAGTTCTTGAACAGTGCAAAAGTTCTGCCAACTGCTATTCCTTCCTGTACGGGAATAATTCAAATCAACTAGAGGTAATAAATTACTAGCCAATGAACATAATTATAAATCTTTGATGAGCTGATCTTTTAAACTTTTTTCTTGCAAATTCCACCTTTTAAGGAAAAACACAAAATTGTTAGATATAGCCACTAAAAGAAAAGATCGGAATGAAAGGAAAAATACTGTACCAATTAATGATATGAAAAAAAAATAGTGGGATAAACTTAGTTCACTTATGATGTTCCACCTTTTACGTATGGTGGGCATGAATATATGCAATGTTAGGTCATAAAGTTTCTTATAAAACATATCATTTCCTGCAAAAAATGTCATGGGATAATCAATCCAAAACTTGTTATGAATAGGTAAATGCATATTACAATATAAAAAATAATTATTTAAAGTACCTGGAATCTGAGGACATTTTATAGGCATTGATTCATTATTGTCAATCAATAATGACGTCTGCGTCGCACCCGTGCTAGTAACATAGGTAGATCCAAGAAATGGTGGTGAATTATCACCAATACATGCAGATTGATCAGTATCTGGTGTACCAAGCGGTGCCACCGAGGTATCTCCTGCTCCAAAAAAATAATCCACTATGTGATGCACCCAAGATTAAAGTACACCAGATACTGATCAATCTACATGCATTGGTGATACCCACTTGATGTCACCTTTGGTCTCATCATCATAAGAACATGACCCCCCATTAGCAAGGAAATATTGCATGCGTTTGTCAAATTTTTTTCTAATCTTTTGCCACATCAACCTGCACTGAGTGGTCAACAACAAGATCCATAAGTACCTGCAATCATAAAGTTGATAAATACCAATAGTTGGCGTAAAGAAGAAAAATACCATAAACAATAGCATTTCAAAAATGACTAAGAAATATATATCTAATCTATAATTTAAAGTAATAAAGATAGAAAGAGCAGAGATAAAGCAATCGTGATTAAATAGTAATCTTCAAAAACCTATGTTGTTAATCTTTCCATCATACAATGTATTAGGATTTATTGAAGAATATAAACACACAAAAAAATTGACAAGAAAATAATGTAGCACATAGACTTAGAGTCCCTAAATCTTCAACAAAATATGGAATGCAAAGCCAACAATCCTCATTTCCATTTCTCAAGCATAAGAAATTCAAGCTTATTTCTCATGGAACAGCACAAGACAGAAACAAAGATGTATAGGAAAACACAGTGTGGTATCAATGTACTAATCTACCCCATAGGCACAAAAGAGACATACTAAAATACACCCATAGTTCAATTATTAAGTGTTATTTTTATCTTTTCAAATATTTGAAAAATGTATGGCTATCAAATACAAAGCTTTGTGCTCAATAAATAAAAGGTAAGGTTTTGAACATGTAGATCCACTTGTTATCTGAGGTTCGAATACATCGTAAACTCAAGCGAATTAAACTGGAACTCCTGGACGGGAATTGGATTTCTATTTCAGCACAAAATAGAAACATGATGAGAAATGATGAAAATGTTTTATTTTTCACTAAGCATAAGATATAGAAACTAAAGAAAAAGTGCCACCATTTTATACTAAAATGAACTAAAACAGTCTTTCAAAATATGAAGGCAACAACAATACTTACGGATAGGGACCATAAATCTTTACTTGATGAATATGGGTATCCCATCCATTTTGATGATTAGACAATACAGCAAGCTGCAACATAAATGTTTACACAAATACATCCTTGAAATGAATTAACAAAGGAAAATCTGTAAGTCTAAGAAGAATGGAAAATGTTTAATTAAACAAGATCACCATCACGAAAATCTGTAAGTCTAAGAAGAATGGAAAATGTTTAATTAAACTAGAGATGTTACGAATCTCTCTTGGAATCTGACCAACGAAAATAGAGTCGTACAAGCTTAAATGCCTTAAATTGTTGAGCTTGTGAAAGTGTGATGGGATGGCAAGAGGAGGGAAGAAGGCATTGTGACTGAGGTCCAAGTGCTCTAGATAGTGCAGTTGGAATAGTCTCCCACGAAGTTGCCTCCACGTCATGAATGGATAGATTATCTGATCTTGTGCGGTACCTCTTGTCTTGGCTCTAGCAATGGCTGTGCTGGTTTCAAAAATTCTAATTTAGAAATGTATAATTCTATTAAAATAAAAGCATTAAAAATTTGACTGTTTCCAAGAAAACATAGATTAAAATGAATGTTGAAAACCATACCAGAAATATGAAGTATGTTTCTACCGTACTTCTTTTCCGTATGAGGTGAGTTTAAAACTCATATCAAGCTGAAGAATCTCAAGCATAGAGTAACAAAAAGGAATGATAATAAGACACCTGAATGTGAATCTAGATCACAAAATCATCCATATGCACCACCGCAAACACGTACATGATCCCACAACCATGTATTTCTTTGTATCATAATGATCTAATGTAGGAGAATAGAGAAGCTTGGTGAAGGAGCAGTGTTGGATGATGATTTGTTGATGGAGGTTAAGCCTGAACAGACACCAGTCATGTTGAAAGTTGGTTGCTTCGTGATTGAAGAGGTTTGGTGATGGATTACCTATAAGGGGGTCTATAGTGAGGTGTTTACACAGTTAGTTTGGCCTGGAGTTGATGGGAGGGGTCCTTTTGATCAAACCCTCATGGTATGTCGCTAAAAGCAAGGGTTTGGTGGCAAACGAGTTAAGTGAAGGGTGGAGACTTGGTGAGTTGGAAATGTGTCATTTCTCAACCTCTAGAATGACTGTTTCAACCTTTTGAGTCTTGGGAGCAAGTGGAGTTAGGGGTTGCTATGTAAAAGTGGAGAATTAGGCCTGGTGAGGATAGGCTAGGGGTATTGGATCTTGGGTATGGTCCAAAGGAGTATAGGTTGAATCTTTCAGAGGATTTAAAGAGCCCAAATGGGTATTTAGATAATATTTGAGTTTACTTAGTTGTTTGGGGAAAGTAAGAGGAAAAGTCAATTTAATGACTGGTGAGGGCTACAAGCTTCAAGGACTAATTGTGTGTGTTGGATAGAAGATGGGTTGTCCAAATCAAATGGGTTGTGGGAATATGGTGGATAGGTCATAAAAAGATGTTTTGTGAATTTAAAATGAAGGTTGGATTCTTGTGTGAAGGTTTGATGTTTGAGAGAAACTAGGTACACTTGGGAGTCAAGGCATTGAGGGATATTGAGGTAAAGAAGCAATTGCAAAGTGGAGTGGATTTGTTGTCTGAGGTAATCAATATGGATGCCACACACCAGCTCTGCATCAGGTTGCAAGAAAAGTGGGCTTAACATTGGAGGAACCTTTGTGGTAAAGAGCACTTGAACTAGAATAATATTGGGATGAGTGACCTGTTGGGAAGTAGCGTTGTCTAAAATGAATCAAGGCAGTGAACCTGTTGCAGAGGAGTGTTTGGTTGATATCCTAAAGTCAAGAACTTCTTATTTATCCTCGAGTTGAACTCTAGTTCCTTGAGTGGATTCCAAGACGTTGTTGAATCCTCGAGTTGAACAGGGTTCCTTAAGGGGATATTAGAAGGCTCTGCATGAAAAACTCTAAGCTTGTCTTTAAAATTTGAGCTTCACTTGGTTTCGAGAATAGTTTAATATTCTCTACTAAACAAGGCCAACCACGTGAAGGTGGAAGCTCATTTGGCCCCTCCCCCCCCCCCCCCCCCCTAACATCACTCTAAATTCCCCATTAACATTTAATAACATTCATTCATTCATTCATTCATCCGGCATTTTTGAAATATAACATTCAATCATTATAATCACATGATAACATTCATTAACACATAAAATTCATTAACACACAACATTCATAAATAATTCATTAACACATAATTCATTAACACACAACATTCACGAATAATTCATTGACACATATTAACACACATCATTCATCAACATTACTAGTACAAAATTACATCCATTAAGACAAAGTTCTTTCATTAGCAATAAATGTTAATTACAATCATTTCTTTTTGGGTTTCTTGTTGTTTTTTTAATCATATAATTTCTAAGAGGAAGATCAATGTCCTCATCATTCCCCTCCTCTATTGAGTCTAATCCCAACGTGTGTCTCCTCCTCATCTGTTCAGGAATAGGAGGCCGCTGCGCTGAAGGGGGGTCTGCTGCAATAACTACTTCATGAGTTAAATTCACACTTTTATATTATTGAATTACAAGTATTTATGTAAGTAAAAGAACTATAAATCAAAAAATTAATTTAAAAGAACAAAACATAGATTTTCTTTACTTGAATGTGCCACATGATCTACATGGTGATCAGTCTGAACATCCTCCGGCACTCGTTCAGCATGACCTGATTCTGTATCCTCTAAAATATACACAAAAATGTTACACCAAGTTCAATTTAAGATGTTAAATTATATTAATAATTACATAATTAGTTTTAAATAGAAAATGAGTACCTCCTTGGACAGTATGATCCACATCAACGGCTTCATGATGCGGCGCTGTAGGCTGCATTGCAATGTAATGGACATTATTATCAAATTGATTGTTGCTCAAGTATTCAATTTCTAATATATTTTTTGGCATATTTACCTGTGCACATGATGTAGGAGACTCTTCGGTTGGGCCAGTGGAAGCTTGCCGTAGGCGTTCAGCCATGCCTTGATAGCCTTCCTTGAAGGCAATTTTTCTGTGTTCTTCCGTGGCCTCTAAATTAAAATCAGAGCCCTGCATTTTTTGATTAAACAAAATTATTTGCATTTTATAAATAATTTTTCTCTGCAATTCATTTACTGCTACTTATAATGCGAGCTTTAATTTTTGAATATCTGCCAGCGCCAAGTCTGTGTTGCCCAATCTTTTCCAGCCTGGCCTTTGTTGTCTTTGAAGTGTCCTGTAACCTATGAAAAGTTTGAAAAAATGGTTATAAAAACATGTATATGGAATAACAAATGAAACTTTGAAATGCTGAACACATTGCCTTCAATGGTGAAAATGTCTAAAACATCATACCAAGATATTATATTGAAAAATGATGATTGCATTCAAAATTTAATTATCATCTCAAAAGTCCATGCCAAACACCTTATCACTAGTAGTTAATATTATTGCATACCTTCTCGCATTTGTTGGCGAAACTCCTTTTTGAGCGTCCGCTTTCTCCTTTGCATCTAAAATAAATTCACTCCAATCCCTCGCTGAAATAAAGGGAGGACGCTCGTACTTTGGGTTCTGGACGAGACTCTTTCTATATTGGTCCCTCACAGTCTTAAGATGTTTGCAAGCTCTTTCCAAAATTTTCTTCTCATCAAAAATATTATTGCAAAAATCATGATGTAAATCTTTGATGAGCTGATCTTTTAAACTTTTTTCTTGTAAATTCCACCTTTTAAGGAAAAACACAAAATTGTTAGATATAGCCACTAAAAGAAAAGACCGGAATGAAAGGAAAAATACTGTACCAATTAATGATATGAAAAAAAAATAGTGGGATAAACTTAGTTCACTTATGATGTTCCACCTTTTACGTATGGTGGGCCCGAATATATGCAATGTTAGGTCATAAAGTTTCTTATAAAACATATCATTTCCTGCAAAAAATGTCATGGGATAATCAATCCAAAACTTGTTATGAATAGGTAAATGCATATTACAATATAAAAAATAATTATTTAAAGTACCTGGAATCTGAGGACATTTTATAGGCATTGATTCATTATTGTCAATCAATAATGATGTCTGCGTCCCACCCATGCTAGTAACACGGGTAGATCCAGGAAATGGTGGTGAATTTTCACCAATACATGCAGATTGATCGGTAGCAGGTGTACCAAGTGGTGCCACCGGGGTATCTCCTGCTCCAAAAAAATAATCCACTATGTGATGCACCCAAGATTAAAGTACAAATTATGAAATCATAATTAGCACAAAACCAAATATAGTAAAACAATGATTTACCAGATGCCATAGCCCTTGAAGGTGTTGATGTTTGCATGGCCCTTGTGGCTGACATTGCACTCGACAATCTTCTATGGGCAACCTGGCTAGTAGGAGTCTCCTACAATTGAGGACCTGAACAATACATTGTTAGCAAAGACATTTTCAAATAATAAAAGTAAGAGTTAACTTGAGAAGTTTTTGAATGTTCCAAAGAAAAAATTCCTTGTAACTTGTCAACTAAAGGATTATTTTACCTGAGGCAGCCGGAGGTCTACTAGTACCGGCCTCATCCGCACATTGTCCTTGACCAGGTACTAGAGATTCCATAAAATCCTACAACAAGAACACATATTACATATATTTTACTTCACAACATAAAAGAGCATAAAATATTAACCTTTATTGAAATTTTGTTATAACTAAAGATTCATTACTGCTTACTTGATACCGATGTCCGAGTGCTTTCAATTCAGTTAGCCTCCTGAGCATCTCCTCACTTGGATTTCTTTCATACAAAATGTTAATTATATCTTTATTGATTTGTTTCATTTTTTTCTTTACCATGATTATAACATTAGGCGAATCTACAAAAAGATCATCATCATTAGGGGTAGCTATTGCCTCTACTGTCGAGGGTGCTTTTCCCTTATCCTGAACATCAAATTGTGATAGGAATATCAGTAAAACTATCATAAAAACTCCAAAACCATAAATAAAATAATGTAATAATATAACATTTTTCAACTATCTAATTTGTACAATTTTAATAAGGTTTACCTTTGCTGAAGAACAAGTGGGAGGAGCATCCTCGTGGCCTCTATCATGTGCGGGATCCATATCATCCTGTGACAAAGATTAAATATAAAAACTTTAGCGAACTAAAAGCAATAGACTTAGCAAAAAAAAACTTATTAATAAAATAGTATATAGTACTTACGACCCTCATGATAGTAACTTTGTTTGTATCTATGCGATTTAAATGATAATCTATTAGCAGTTCTTCCCCTGCACTTATTGATTTTATTGCACATACAAAAACTTGATTCTCCTCGCGCGCCTCAAATATGCAATTGGGTTGCTTATTAGTTGATGAAGGTCGCGTACTATTTATAAAACCTGCAATATTACCTGTTGCTTTTGGTCTCCCATCAACGTACATTGCAAATCTTTTACTTTGATCATTTTCT
Source organism: Chamaecyparis obtusa (assembly GCA_027943335.1). Taxonomy (NCBI): domain Eukaryota; kingdom Viridiplantae; phylum Streptophyta; class Pinopsida; order Cupressales; family Cupressaceae; genus Chamaecyparis; species Chamaecyparis obtusa. The sequence goes on along the minus strand of BSBK01001182.1, from coordinate 1,192,469 downwards.
TTCCTTTGTATATAATTAGCTGATAGTGCATACCTACGCATACTTTTTTTATATTGAACAATCTGCATCCAATCATTGTAATTGTAACACGGACCGACATACTTGAACAATTCAACAACTCTATTGTAATATACCTTTATCCCATCCATGGAAAATAGGCCCAAACCATGTAATGAGGATGGAGCAATGCGATATATCCTCTCATTAACACAAAAATCAGTATTAATTAGAGGTAGCTCATTGGGTACCCATTCTTTCTCAATGTGTGTGTACCGAAAGGGCACCTTGATGTCACCTTTGGTCTCATCATCATAAGAACATGACCCCCCATTAGCAAGGAAATATTGCATGCATTTGTCAAAATTTTTTCTAATCTTTTGACCTCTAGTTGATCTCCCTGTTTTAGCCGTACTACATGTAGAACTTTCATCTAGCATTCCCTCATTTCCCTCATTCGATGTAGATAGATCTGACAAGTACCTATTTGGTGGGTGCTGCAATCCATCAAATGAGATATTGCCACGTCAATATATATAGAATAATCAAGTCGTGAGCCATATGTACAGTTCTTCTTTGTCTATACATGAGAGATATAAAATGTACTAGGTTGAAAGTGATTATATATTATATTTCTATACGGTTCTTTGTCTATATATACATTATATGATTATATAATATGTCTATTTATAACATACGTGCTCAGTGATAAACAAGAAGAATATAAGAAAATTATGTCTATTTATTGACTTATACTTGCCGATCCATGTCACTGTGCACGATCCACGCCAAAGGGGTCAAATTTACTGCATATGTTAATCATTTATCTTAAGTTAGCTAAATATTACATGATACGTATGCTACAAATAACTTAGAAGATAACATGAACAATATGCAACATCGTAAACATGAACAAATTTACCTTATGTATGGAATGCAAGATCGTCAACAGAAGGCCGGGGTGACAATGTCTGTAGTCAATTGCCTGTTTGCAAAAAGGGTGATAATCAAACACAAATATACATGTATCAACAGCAATTAATTGACCATCGTAAAAAAAAAATGGTAATTATAAATCACATATGTCGTAATCATTAGAATTGAACAGAATAAATATGTAACCATTACAATTTAAAGCAAAACATAAATATGTAATCATTAGAATTGAACACAATAAATATGTAACCATTTCAATTATGTCATTGATCATCATCATCATCATCATCATCACCATCATCGCCATCATTGCCATCATCGCCATCATCAACAGCATCACCGCAATCATCATCGCCATGATCACCATCACCATCGTCATCACCATCATCATCATCATCATCATCATCATCATCATCATCATCATCATCATCACCACCATCAGCATCATCATCATCATCATCATCATCATCATCATCATCATCATCATCATCATCATCATCATCATCATCATCATCATCTGCTTCTTCATCATCTTCAGTATCTTCTTCTTCAATAACATTATACTTTATCGGCCTTCCTCTTGGATCATGTCTAACAACAAATGACCAACCCTGTTTATGTGGAACCTCTGAGTAAAACACTTGCTCACATTGGCTTGGAAGAACATAGGGCTCATCTCCAACTAGCTTAAACGACCTTGTATTAATCATTGTAAATCCATTATCATGTTGAATAACAGTTCTATTTGGATCATTTTGATTCAGTCGTAGCCTGTACCATTTGACGACAAATAGAACTACTTTGAAGGAGTTAAAGTCACACTCAATTATATCATCTAAGATGCCATAGTATTGATTTTGAGATTTTTGAGGATGTAGGTCATTTCTAGATGATATATTGGTGACCTCGAAAACTGCACTTATCCCAGAATCACAAGTTTTCTTTGTATCGTCCAACTTTTTTATATGAAATTTATGGCCATGATAGTACATAGCTTTGTGGTGCTTGACCTGCAATTTTTAAAGTGTGTAAATTATTTGTATCATGAGTTGATATGAAACATACGAGTCATGATCATTAATAAATTTGTACGTACCTGTCCACCTATTAAACCATGTGCTAGATCAATTACCATTGGAGTAACATTGGGATCTCCATTACGATGAGCTTCTCTAACCAATGAAGCAACACCTTCCCATGTTAATGAGCAACCATTTTGTTGACATCGTTCAATCCATACCATCATCCAATCAAGATTGTTTGCAATATACAAATGTATTGCATCCCATTCTCGACCAACTGTATCAAACACATCTTAGATTTATTGCATCCGACTCTCGACCAGATTTATAAGAATTAATTAACTACAATAACATCTTAGATTTACCTCTCACTTTCCTCAATCTACCTTTGCCCATCAAGTGCTCCCCTTCAAATTTGTTAATGGAGTTGGGATCCCAAATACGATCTACATGGGTCTTTGCTGCAAACTTAGGAAGATATTCACTAATGTACACCATGGTCTAGTATACCATATATCCCTCTACCATAGAACCCTCAGGATGTGCTCTGTCGAACCAAGCCTTTCAAAAATTTCAAGTGCCTCTCAACCATCCACATTGACCTAGTTGGTACAGGTCCGCACAATTCAATCTCCTCAACTTGATGTAAGAGGTAATGTTCTTGTGCATTGAAAAAAGTTGAAGGTAGACACTTTTGCATTTCACACATAAGAAGAGGAATTTTTCTCTTCCAGTATTTTATATCTTCTTTATTGATTTCTTTAGATGACAACCACCTCATGTATTTTCCAAGATCATTTATAACTTGTTTGACACCGTTGGCAAAGTGGTGTGGGAGAGATGGAGGTAGAACATACTGCAATATTTGTAAAATGATCTCGTCAATATTTTATAAAAGAATGCAATGAAAACCACATGCAGTATACAAATATATAGTGAATACAAAGTAATATGAATTACCTTAATAAATATATGCCAATCGTGTGTTTTCATCCCTGGCCCAAATTCACTTTTCTTTGATATGAGATCATTTATGTTCGCAGCAAATCCTGTAGGAAATCGTATTTTCTTTATAATTTCTTTTATAGCATTGCTCTGCTGCTCCGACAATAACCATGGAAGAGCACTTGTATCAATCTGGTCTCCATTTTGATTGGATTGAATAAAATTTTTCATTGCATGGTTGGATTCTTCAATGTCACTACAAATTTTGATGATTTGGTCTTTGTCACGCCTTCCATCCAATATTTTCCATAATGTCTCTATTACATTCTTTCCAATATGCATAGGATCAAACAAATGCACGATTGGGAGTTGCTCGTAGTATGGCAACCTAGTAAATTGCGTAGGATAACTTTTGAGTCCTTTTGGAAGTTGGTCATTGATGCCGTGACGACCTTCACAAGCATCAATTACATCATCAGTAAACAAAACACAATATCAAAAGATAAATTTGAAACAAAACCCATCAGATGGAATGACATTACCTCGACGATTTATTTTATTGTATGCCAACTTCCATAGGCGAGGTGTCATTCTCCATGGCTTTGATGTAGTCTTTTCTTTCCCATTGAAAATATGTTTTTCAGTAATTCGGTACTTATGATTTCTGTGGAGAAAGTGTCTATTCTCATTGAACACCTGCTTTCTCAAACTTTTTGAATGACGAGATTTTGTCTTTGGACCACAAACTGGACATGCAAATTTTCCCTTTGTCTGAAGACCTACAAGATCATGTCTAATTGGATTAAATGTGTTAACTTTGTGTTAGCACTATAACATACCAAAAAAGAGGCGTTATGAAGAGAACATACCACAAAAATGTGTTAGCCCAGGGGCATCATGTATTGTCCATACAAGCATTGCATGGAATTGAAATTGTCTTTGTCCTATTGGTCTAGAGATGTCATACATAGTGACCCCATTCCATAACACCATCAACTCGTCGATAAGGGGCTCAATATATACATTGATATCTTTAACTTGGTACTTACCTAGTTGAATGAACAAAAACATTACATAATTATTATGACCATTTTGATGGATTATTAATAATAAATTAATTTAGATGACCATTAAAACAAAATATACCTGGAATAATCAGTGACAACATTATGTGCTCCCTCTTTATGGACAACCAAGGAGGAATGTTATTGTTGATAACAAAAACAGGCCACACCGAGTAAGTAGATCTCATCTCTCCAAATGGATTGACACCGTCCGCTGCCAATGAAAGCTTGAGATTACGAGGTTCTTCTTTAAAGTGTGGCCATTTTTCTTCTATTTCCTTAAATGCCGAGCCATCTGCAGACATTCGCATAATGCCATCTTGACTTCTATTGCGTGCATGGTAATCCATAAATTGTGCCAAGCTATTGCACTTGAATAATCGTTGCAGATGTGGAATAATGGGAATATGCTGAAGAACCTTGCGAGGCACCTTTTTTGTTATTCGATTTGATTGATATCTACTAATATGACAAATAGGGCATTCTGTTGCAAATTCATGCTGTTTATAATATATAATATGATCGTTCGGACATGCATGTATTGTTTGATATTCCATTCCAATATCTTTCATAACGGTAGATAATTCTCGGTACGAGCAAGGTAGGATGTTTGATGGTGGTAACAAACACTCACCTACCAACCTACGACCAAAAATATAATTTGTTAATTTAAAGAATATTAATTGCTACACGATTCATCCAATATTAATTGCAAGGGAATTACGACTAAAATAATGAAAAAAGATGACATACCTTAACATACGTGTCATTGCTACGTTGGATAAACCATTCATAACCTTCAGGTTCACCAACAACAATACAGCGGCAAGAAGAGTTGTTTCGAAACCTTCATATAGGGGCTCGTGTGCCTTCTCAAGTAAAGGTACATCAAGCTCTGCATCAACATCATCATCATCTTGATCATTGTGATCATATTGATCTTCTTCATCATCGTGGTCTTCTTCCATGATATCATTACCTTCTACTTCTATGTTCACACCTCCATGTTCCCTCGTTTGGAAATCCACATTCTCCAGATTGTCATGGTCCATAACATGAAATTGAGGGACATTGACCTATATGAAAATGATGACCTTATATTAACCATGATCATGTTGTCATCATCAAATCATGTCTTATGTATTTTATAAAATATTAAAATACATACCAATGGACGAAATTCGTTTCCCCCTTCAATGTGACCATGTTGCCTACAATGTTCCTCAGCTGTTTTGATTAGATATCTTCGAGTCTTTAAGCCCTTACAAAGTTTGCAAGGATAATAACATTTTCCATCACCCTTTCTTTTTAAGTTAGACCATAGTCTAGCAATTGTCTCCCTATTTGTTTGTGTGTTGATATCGTCAGACATGGTCTTTCTTGAATGGAATGACTCGTTGGTGGAAGAAGGATGATTTGTTTGCAACCTGCTGATAAAAATCGTTAGTGAACAACCATTTTCTCAACCATTTTAATATTGAAAACATCATATGAAATATCTTTATCATTTAGATTTTAATGCTATATTTTAACTTTTAATCAAAATTATGTGTAATATAAGGACCCTATATCACCATTTTACTGAGAGTCAAGCATCAAGTCATCGGTAAGTTAACACAACTTGATATGAAGATCTGAAGATATTTGATACTTCCATCATCACCCATGACATAACTCTCAAGCCTAACATAAAGTCATTCATACAAAAGTAGCAACCTGTTAATTTGTTGATAGAACCCTTAATCTTCAAGGAAGTTCAAAAGTTACTTGCTGCAACGATAATTTTTCCTATCCGCCACTCCACTTGGGTGGAAAATTTGGTGCATGTACAGAAGAAGCAAGAGGAGATCTGTGTTAATTTTTGTAAGCTTAAAAAGGTGTTAGATTGGACACCCTAAGCCTCTGCATCAATTTTATGAGTTCACCTTTCAATAATGTTGAAGTGAGGTATTGGGCCCTCGAGAAATAAGCTTTCAGCTTGGTTAGATAATTCAAGAAGTTTAGACAATATATCTTGAGAAGCAATATATATGCCATTATGCCTGACCAAGTGGTCAAGAGATTGGTTATGTAGTCAGATTTGGGAGAGCGTCACGAGAAATAGATGGTTATTTTGCAAGAGTTTGATTTAGAGATGCATCCTATGGGATTGGTTTAGAGATGCATCCTATTTGCTTTTTGAATTTAGCCACTAGCAGTTCAAAATTTGAAATGTATGGGTCTTTGACCACTTGCATTCTTCAAAGGTGGCCACGACCTTCCGAATGTAACAAACTAATCAAATAGCGTTAAGGTTTTCTTTTAAACCTTTGTATATAAAGCGACGATGTCGAGTTTTCTTCCTGGTTCTTTCCTGATTGAGCTCTTTTTGAATCAGTTTTTATAAATATAAATATATATAGTGGTTCTTCCACTTTTGTCTAAACAAAATAAAATAAAACAAGATACCCTATAAGAAAAGATAATCATCTCCATCTTATCTACATTGATTCTTAGAAAATAACATACTACACAATAAAAAATAACCAATAAATGATAATCATCTCCTTCTTATCTATGTTGATTCTTATCTCTTTTATATATAATCAATTTTAGAGAATGAAATAGTATGCAATAAACGATAATCACCCCCCTTATGAAAAACAAGATAATCATCTAAGTTCAATATTCTAAAAAACAAGATGCCACTTGCAATAAAGTGACCATCTCCCTTCTATGTATGATGATTCTATAATTGAGTAAACTCTAATTCACAAGTAAAAAAATTCATACTATAATTTAGAAGGTCTAATTCACAAGTAAATAAATTCTTGGCAGCTCCTACATAACAAATTTTTAAAAATATATTGCACATTGAATCAATTTAAACCCAAGATGTATTTAAATTAAATTAAAAAATATATTCAAATTTAGATAAATCAACATGATAGATCATCAATATATCACTAAGTCTACAATAAGCAACATTTTGTTACTTAATTCTTCCTTTGTTAACCCCATCTTCTCTTCTGTGAAACATAATAAACAATCACTAACAAGCTTCTAACATCTTGTATGTTTCCATCTTCTGCAATGACTACAAAATATCTCCTACAAAAAATTCACACAAAAAACTCAAGTATAAAAATTAGAAGCACTTTGAACCTAGATATATATTAAATACTTTTGGAGGAGTTGTTTAAAGCTAACTACACATGTAAATGTGTGCACGATAAAAATGTGATATAAATAAACATACCTATTTTAGTGGATGTTGACATATAGTCATAATAATTAGAAATATTGAAAATGAATGTCTTCAAAGATTTTATCTTTGTCGTATACCTATGCAAAGATGGATGCAAAATATTGAAGCATATCGAGTATGCAATCTATTTGTCAAATGTTAAAAAAAATAATAGATCTTTTAATCTCAAATCTATAAAACATCACATATCCCAAATAATAACCAAATACAAATTATAATTTTTTTTCAAATATGGGACAATTTACTCTTAGCTTTTTTGGATAAGTATCTTGCTGATTTTTTGGTTCCTCATGCCTCTCTTCTTTTTAAATCCAAAGACCAAGAAGGTAAAAAAAAAGAGAAGAAAAACCTACATCATCTCCATTTTTATTTTCTCATTTAAATGAAAATGAGGACTTTAGCATTCTCACCCCACAATTTGGAAATTTCTAAGTAGGGAGTAAGTGACTACTCCACTAGACTAAGCAGGATAAATGGATGCAAACACATGAATCCTTCCATCAATTCATAGATACATTAATTGTTACAATATTTTCAACTTGAAACTAATTAAATAATTTAATATTTTATCTTTCATTTGTAATAGAGCTCTAGTCACCTCCATCAATACATTAATAATTAGAAATAAATTTTCACACATATACTTTGTGCTAGCTCTTCAAATGAGGACATTGATATGCCTGCAAAGATCATAAATATAGTCATTGCACATATGTTAACAAATACTAAGCAAGGTTCTTATAAATATGTCTGTAATCAAAGATTCTTGCCTCTATTATTTGATAGGTATATCTGCCTTTCTCATCATGCCCAGTGAAATGAGGACAATCTCTCTAAAGACAACATGATAATGTACACTCACTGTAAGGATAGTCACAAATGAGGACAGTCACTGTAAAGACAACACGATAATGTACACTCACTGTAAGGACAATCACAAATGAGGACAGTCACTCTAAAGACAACATGATAATGTACACTCACTGTAAGGACAGTCACAAATGAGGACAGTCACTCTAAAGACAACATGATAATGTACACTCACTTTAAGGACAGTCACAAATGAGGACATCTGGTGCAGGGGCACCTATCAAGTCAACTAGGAACACCTTGGAACAAGATGGAACCAGAAGATCAAAGGCATTCCTACATGTCAACTGGGATATTTTAAGGCCAATAATGGCATATTGTAATGAACAATGTACTTTGCCAGTCAAGAGTCATAAAATTCTTGATAAAGCCTATGGGCAACTTGATGTAAAATGGCCTAATGAGCCATAAGGGTGTCCTAGAGGGTGATTTTATATTTTGTCATATTCAATAAGGTCTTGAGATCATTTTGAGTCAATAACATAGGTTAGAATGTCATAAAAGTTATAGAATGCATAGTTTATAAATTTGAATTTGAATATAAACGGTCATGTAGGCATTTTGGAGGGAAACTTAGGATTTAGTATTTGTTTGTTAAATAAAACATTTCTAACCAACTTGATCAGTTAGACAGGTGTATGTACACCTATATAAGTTGTGTTAACCTGATGAAAGGGGAGAAGGCATTGTTATGTACGGCAAAGTACATGATTTGTACGGACAGGGCATAATTTAATGAAAATCTGAGATTTTCTTGCAAGATTTAAGTGTATTGGATGTGATAATCATTCATTTATGTTGGTAAGATACATTTAAGGGTTATTGAGTCACTTTCATATTATTTTGAGTGTTTATTGCAAGTTTATTTGCTGTTATAACGCTGAAACTGAAAGTTTGCTTTGATTCTTCAATGGTAAATGGGGGTACCATCCTATCTTTGTACATCTGATCCTTAGGATGGACCCTAGAAGCACTAAAAAGTCTATCTAACCATGAATAAACTAGAAAAGTGAAGTTTTGTAGGAGAATGTGAAAGAAATGCAAAGTTGATGGTTGTTTGGACAAGTTTGGGTACCCAAATACATGCCATATGTGTAGCAGCCAGACATCTAGCTTAACAAGGTATAAATATTATTTGATATTATTCAATAATATGTTGAAGTCATGGTGAAACATGAATTTTATGACCTGGAAGTGAGTGGAAGTGTTAGATTGGTGATACCCTAGGTTATAGAGGGTTTTAAGGGCAAATTTGGGGTTTTGGTAGCAAATGAAATCATAAAGTGAAATGGGTTGTTGAATCATCTAATTGGACACAAAATAGGAATGTCCTATGAATTTTGTGGCTTTTGGATATGTTTTTAGCACACTTGCTTTGTAAAACATCACTAATTCCTCTTGAAAAATAGTGACAGTCAAGGTTTTGGGGCACATTTTCCAAAGAAGTTGATACTAGTTTTTTAGTATGTTATAGTTCTCCCAAAAGGGTATCTAGAATGCTAATTTTTTTGCAGGTTCATTTGGATAAATTTTGATTTATTTGGGTTATAACGCTGCTGGAGGACTAGAAAAGGGGCAATTAGGCCTATTTGACAATTTTGAGAAAATTGCTTGCTAAGAATTGTTTGAAGTGTTGAAACTTCTTGAAACCTGTTGAATCCTCTTTCTTAACACATCTAACACCATCTTTGAAAGTTTGGAATCTAGATCTAAGGTTTTGTGACTATTTTGTCTTTGAGTGGCTTTGAAGCCTAATAGGAGTTTGTGGGTTTAAACAAGCATTTGATTGAATTCCATCACCTTTTGTTGCCACTCTGCATCAACATCGATCTTATAGTGAGTGTACATTATCATGTTGTCTTCACAGTGACTGTCCTCATGTGTCATAATATTAGAAGTTCACAAAATTATTTTTGTGAACTGTAATATTATTTTTGTTTTGTAATTTTTGTGACCTTGTGTAATTTCACAAAATGAGAAGTTCTCACAGTGATTGTCCCTTGTGTAATTGCCACTTGAATGAGGATAGTCACTGTAAAGACAACATGATAATGTACACTTACAGTGAGTGTACATTATCATGTTGTCTTTAGAGTGACTATCCTCATTTGTTGAAGAAGAAAAGCATTAATGTGGCTGAATAGCAATACATTCAAGTGGCAATTACACAAGGGACAGTCACTGTGAGATGTCCTCATTTGTGACTATCCTTACAGTGAGTGTACATTATCATGTTGTCTTTACAGTGACTGTCCTCATTTGTTGAAGGAAAAAAGCATTAATGTGGTTCAATAGAAATGCATTCAAGTGCAAATTACACAAGGGACAGTCACTGTGAGATGTCCTCATTTGTGACTATCCTTACAGTGAGTGTACATTATCATGTTGTCTTTACAGTGACTATCCTCATTTGTTGAAGGAAAAAAGCATTAATGTGGTTCAATAGCAATGCATTCAAGTGGCAATTAAACAAGGGATAGTCACTTTGAGATGTCCTCATTTGTGACTGTCCTTATAGTGAGTGTACATTATCATGTTGTCTTTAGAGTGACTGTCATCATTTGTTGAAGAAGAAAAGCATTAATGTGGTTCAATAGCAATACATTCGATCAAGTGGCAATTACACAATGGAGAATCACTATGAGATGTCCTCATGTGTGATTGTCCTTGTCACAAATGAGGACATCTCACAGTGACTATCCCTTGTGTAATTTCACAAAATGAGAAGTTCTCACAGTGACTATCCCTTGTGTAATTGCCACTTCAATGAGGACTGTCACTATAAAGACAACATGATAATGTACACTTATAGTGAGTGTACATTATCATGACAACATGATAATGTACACTTACAGTGAGTGTACATTATCATGTTGTCTTTAGAGTGACTATCCTCATTTGTTGAAGAAGAAAAGCATTAATGTGGCTGAATAGCAATACATTCAAGTGGCAATTACACAAGGGACAGTCACTGTGAGATGTCCTCATTTGTGACTGTCCTTACAGTGAGTGTACATTATCATGTTGTCTTTACAGTGACTATCCTCATTTGTTGAAGGAAAAAAGCATTAATGTGGTTCAATAGCAATGCATTCAAGTGGCAATTACACAAGGGATAGTCACTGTGAGATGTCCTCATTTGTGACTGTCCTTATAGTGAGTGTCACTTTTAATTTGTTGATTCTAATAAAAGAAAATAACACCAAATGTGTAACCTATTCTTGAAATCATAACAGTTTGATGCCAAGCTTTAGACAACTAAAGTTTGAATAGATTCCCACATTCTATTATAGGTTCACACGATTAATGACTCCAAGCACAGTCACAAGTTCAACTGATAATTCCAAATCCCTCAATTTGGTAATAGAAAATATAAATTTCAGACTGCCAATCGATGACTGTAATTTCTTTACACAATCTACCAAACTTAGCTTGTGATGTTTTCCGGTTCTGTTTCTTACCACAGGCAAATATAACTTCTGTGTTTACAATATATGTATATTCACTCTTTTGAACATAACTCTCTGTGTTACAGCTGATCACAACTTTAACTTGAAGATTTGTATTTGATTCTTCTTATTTTCTCTGTTTCTGCAATGTGAATAGAGCAGGCACAATGTCTTCTTCTACAGGTATTGATAAGGCTTGTGACTTTACCTCTTTAACCACTAACTATCACTGCAAACTTCTACAGGGAATCTTTGAGTCTATTTGATCAATTTAAACTCAGTTCCATCTGGAAGTTTTAGCAGTGGTTTGATGAGTGGTTGCAATCGGTAAAAGATTTTGTAAGCCTAGCTTGACTTTTGGCTATCGAACTTCCCCACTTTAAACATTCTTTCACAGCAGATGATTCTTCACAAATTTAGAGTATCCTCAATCTGGATTCGACAGATTGTCTTTACTGTTAATATCTAACATTCCTTTGAGACTGTGCAATCAAATTCGACTGGTATTAAACACCCGTTTACCACTGGGTTGTATTCACCCCTTTTACGGTCTAGGGTATCCAAAAATATGTTCATCTAATTGACTCACCATTTGTTTTCTTGTTTATTGTTTATTTAGGGCACAATTTGTGAACTGTTCACATAATGTGTGCCGATTAGGCACCGATTTGATTACACCTTTTATGCACTAGTTCGGGCATCGGTTCTAGAAGCAGCCAATTGCTTCCCATTTTCTATGCTTAATGTTTCATTGTTTACATCTATCCTTGGCTTGCTCTCCATCCAAAGGTATTGATAACCATTTGGGGAACCGCAAGTCAAGGATTTAACATATAATCGAACCCGATATACCAATTCTTGCAAGCTGTGAAGTCTAAAATGATTCTATGCAGTTATAACAGTTCAAAACCTCTTATAATACAAACTGGATAACATCACAGTTTTATTCAACACAGATTCCACAGTTTCATAAAACCAATAAACTATGCCCTAACATATTTTATTGAAACTTTGATAATGCTTATTAAAGTTCTGTCACAGTCTAACAAATTTCATTACAAAGAAACTCGATAGCAACACAATGTTCCACACTGGTTACTGTCGCCAGAGCAACACAAAGATGTGAAGATTTATGGCATCTTTCTTAACACTTTGCGGGAACAGTAAAACCATATAACAATTTAGAAAAAAAATAGAATTAGAGACAAAAAATTCATACACAGTTGTCCCCGCCTTCTCGCCCGCTCCCGCCCGCTGTTGCCCGCGCCGAAAAAGAAAGGGGTAAAGTAAAAATGAAATGCATCTTTCTTTTTTTTTTTACATTTTATCCCCGTATTGGTCAAAATTTCGACCAACACGGGGATAAAAGGAAAAAAAAAGAAAATTTTAAGACCATTTCCACTTTGGTCATAAATTTGGTCAAAATTTGACCTCAAATCTACTAGTGTAAAGCAAGACTGAAAGCTGGGAAAGACCAAGATTGTGCTGATAGATGGAGCGTTTTGAACAAGTGGTGCCCATTTTTTGAGTTTTCACCATCTTGGTAGAGATTCTATTTTTGCTACCAAGGTGCCTGTTTCCAGGTTTTCACCAAGGCACTTTTTCTTTTTCTCATTTTTTTTGTATTTTTTCAATTTTTTTTTGAATTTTTGATATTTTTTGATTTTTTTTGTGAATCATCAAGGCGCCTATTGCTAGGTTTTCACCAAGATGTTCATTTTTTCAGGACTTTTTCTACTTTTTAAGATTTTTTTTTTTTTAGGATATTTACCATAGATTGAATGCCTTAGGCGTAGAATTTCTTCAAATGGAGAATGTTGATTGGTTCTCGAAGCTGTTCTCCTTCAGTCGTTGAGAGTTGATAGGCACCAGAGCCAAAAGTAGCAGTGGTTACAAAGGGACCCAGCCAGTTGGGTTCAAACTTCCCCTTGCGTTCTCGATGGGATTGATTTTTAGGATTTTCTCTCAAGACTAGATCACCAACCTAAAATTCTCTGTGTCTGACTTTCTTGTTGTAGCCTCTAGACATTCTTTTCTGATACACTCTGAGATGATCATACACTGCTTGTCTATGCTCATCTAGCAATTCAAGTTCTTGTAACCTAGACACTCTGTAGTCTTCATCAGTGACAAGTCCATGCATTCTGATTCTGAGTGATGGGATTTCAACCTCAATAGGTAGTACTGCTTCAGACCCATAAACTAAAGTGAAAGGTGTAGCCCCTGTAGGTGTTCTGATACTTGATCTAATACTTGTTCTGATACTAGTTTTGATACTAGTTCTGATACTAATTCTGATACTGGTTCCGATACTCATTCTGATACTCATTCTGATACTTGTTCTGATACTAGTTCTGATACTGATTCTGATACTAATTTTGATACTGATTATGATAATTGTTCTGATACTGGTTCTGATACTGATTTTGATACTGATTCTGATAATGATTCTGATAATTGTTCTGATACTAGTTCTGATACTTGGTATACTTGATAGCATCTTTTTAAATTGCAAACTCCCAAGCAAGATTATATCATGCAGTCCCAATGTCTAGCAAGGTGGAGAACAAGAGGGATTGGCAAGTTGGTGGAAGAGATGGAAGACAAGAGAATGAAGGAGAATGAAGGGAAGAAATCTTCAAGGGAAAACTCCTCAAGAATACCCAAGCTAGGGAAAAATTTTCATGTAAAGCGCATTTGGACAAGCAATGAAAGGCCATCATAGCATAAGTCACAATAGCGTGATGCAAGAGCAGGAAAGGATGCAGTCCAAAAGAGTAGACATGTCAAGAGGCTTCATAGCACTGTGTTTTACTCTTTCTTTCTTTTTTATTAGATCAAGACCAAAGGGGAAAAGGATAGCGATAGGCGAAAATGAATGGAGGAAGATGGATATGAAGGCTAAACATGGAAGGAATGAAAGAAAGATCATCGTAAGATAGCTCACAAAATAGTCAAATGTTCGTGTATAGATCAACATTGTCAAGATCAAAGAGAGAAGACGGAATGGATGAAATATGTAGAAGAACTACGCATAATGCCTGATTGCTAGGTTTTCATCATGGTACTTATCCAAGGTGCCACAAGGAAGTGGTTTTCACCATAGGACAAATTTATTTCTCTTTACTTTTGCTACCAAGGTGCCTGTTTCCAAGTTTTCACCAAGGCACATTTTCAATTTTTTTTTATTTTTTTTGGAAGAAGGCAAGCTTTTTAGATAATGCTCCTTGAAAGGATAAACCATGATATGCCAAGGATTCAAAATGATATGCTCAAAGATGCTAATAGGGAAAGGAACATGGAAGAGAAAAATGGAGGATAGGGTTTTATGTAAAGCGAGTGAGGTTGGAAGATAGGAGGAATAGGCAAATGAGGAAAAAGGATAGAAGGTAGAAGGTTAATGAATGGAATGATTGTGAAAGGGTAGATGGAAAAGAAGGCAAGATCAATGTAAACACACACCTTGAAGGGTGGCAAGAGGGTGGAGGAAATGTGAATGAAGGAATACCTGAAGGAATATGGTGAATGGATAGCAGAGGTTGAGGTTTGGGCGCATGAAATGGAAGAATATTTTTGGAAGGAGATGTAGTGGAAGCCTTTGGAAGCTTGAATGTCAATTTCACTTTTTGTTCAACACCAGACTCTTTCAAGAGAGACTTTGGAATCCATATAGTCATAGGCTTTTTATTTCCTTTTGATGATTTAGAGATAATATCTTCAATGATGGATTTTGGAACCCATACTTGTCTTGTAGTTTTTTTTTTAGATATCTCTTTTGACTTTATGCCTCCATGTCGTTTAGAGGAGACATGGTGATCTTCTCTTTTTGATGGATTCTTATATTGCTTCTTTTTCTTGTATTGAACATTCAAGTTACTTCCAAAAGACTTGGGATTTGTGGAAGAGGGAGGATACGACTAGTTTAGATGGGTGGGTGGATGAAAAGGATTCAAGGGTATGCATCTATGTTGATCTTGAGGAAAGATGGGAGATGGAGGTATGTAAGGACCCAAGATGGATGGAAAATTAGGAGAGTTAGGAGGGGAAAGTGAAGGGACATAAGGACCCAAGATGGAAGGAAGGCATGAAGATCTTTGTAGTGGTGGAAGAGGTCCAAGGATGGAAGTGGAAGACGCAAAAGGATAATCAATAAGTTCATCAGCATCTATATGACAACCAAGGATATCAGCATCTTTAGAGTGAGCATTAGGATCTTCAATAGAACCATGGACATCTTGAATATGAGCACCTTCTTTGATAGGATTGTTCAAAGCTTGCAAAGACTTAGGAAGAGTAGAAAGTGGAAGTGAACATGGAGTGGTAGAATAAGAAGATGGAAGACTTTGATCTTGACAAGGATCTTTGGATAGCACCGGTGCATAATTTGTCTCTTGATTTTCAATAGGCTTAACATTGGAAGTAACAACACTATTTTTACCAACCTTAATGGAAGTATCATCTTTGGAAAGCGCAAGTGTAGTAAGGTCATTTTGATTGTCAATAAGCTCAACAGTGTGAGTAGTAGCTTGATCTTGCTTAGGAGAAGACTTAAGACATGGTGGAATGCATGAAAAGGGTGTATAGGATCAAAAGAACCATGAAGCAGATAAGAGACATCGGGAAAAGGAGTGGATGAAATGGAGGGTTCTTGATCTTGATCTTTCTTTATGTTCTTTTCTTCATCATTTTTGGAATCCTCTTGACATGGAGCCACTTCTAAGGACAATGAAGCATGTTGGGATTGTATGGAAGACTTTGGAAGAGATAGTGGAGGACTAGCTGAAGTAGGGATTATAGCATATGAAGGCTTAGGATCTTTAGGTTTATCATCATTGGAAGTATTTGTAGCCAAGTGAAGGATATCTTGAGTTTCTTTAAGAGGTAGCCCTGGAGGATAACTATAGGGAACCACATGAAAAGTATCAGGGCTTGTGTCGAATGAAGGTTCTGTGAAAGATTTGAAAGACTCAGAAGCTTTAGGAAATGTACAAGTATTGGAGGAAGTAGGGGATGGAAGGGAACCATCACAAGACAAAGGTCCAACATTAACATGATCTTTCTTGAGAGTGTAATCTTTATTTTCAGCCTGAGAGTTCTTAGAGGAGAGATCCTTATAGTATTGACGTTTCAAGCTAGCACGATGTATTTTATAGTCCTCAGCAGTAGTAGATGGATCATCATCAAGGTATTTTCCACAAAAGCCATCAAAGTCTCTTTCAAAATCAAAATCATATGGATCACCATCATGATCTATCCAATGTGACGGCCCATTTGTAGTAAGCAGGAATGAACAATGAGGAGGACTCTTAGGAATAGAGGTGTCATAGGTATCATTACATTGTTTGTTGTCATAGTCATCATAGTCTCCAAAGCTAGATATGTCACTCTCCGTGGAAGAGGTATCATATTGCTCAATTTTTTTTCGGGGGCATGGTGACATGTACAAGTCTTTATCAAATGGAAAAGAGTATAGAGGTTCCTTTTCTTTCTCAAGTTTGTCAAGCTAGACTTGCATAGCTTGCAGCTGCTTCATCATAGCGGCGATCATAATTTCTTCCTCATGTGTACTGATTCTTTGAGACATGTGTACTGATTTTCAATAGCTACTGATTTGTGCTTGACATAATGATATTTTTGACAGATTCTGGAACTAGGCTGGAAACATTGGATATCTTGCAATTTGACAATTTCTGACAACTCTCTCAAATTTTTCCAAACGACACTCTGCAGACTCGTATGACACTGGGTAGTCTATGAAACAACAGTTGCTAAACTCGTACAATAGTTGGGTAGCAATGAAATGACAGTTTTTAAACTCGTATGACAGTTGGGTAGCAATGAAACGACAGTTGTAAATATCATACGACAGTTGCTAACAGGATTTTGACTTCCTTGGATTTGCTGGCATGAAAACTTGTACGACACTGGGTTCTCAATCATACGACAGATGGGCAATACTGAAATGATATTTGACAAAAAGTCATACGACTTTTGACTTCCTGAAATGACTTTTGACTCCAGAAAGAATTTTACATCAATTTTTGCAAAATTTAAGGTTTTTAGTTTTGGATTGTTTGCAAATTGTACTGTCCATATTTTGAAGGTTATACTAGATTTGATCATTTTTAATAGCCAAGTAGATAAACAAACACGCAGAATAGCAAGCAAGTGATTCCAAGCACGTCTGAAAACAATGAACAAGGGCAAAAGCAACCTTGCGCATGAACAATCAAGTGACCAAATTGTGCTAATCCCTGAGAGTACTAATTGTGTATGTTCTGAAAAGCTTTGCAATAACACACATATACCTGAGAATGAAAAATTGGCCTCTCTAGGGTTTTTAGTAATGGTTTGACTCTGCAACTTTTATGATTCAAAGGGGTGAACTCCAATCCTGGCGCACCAGGGTTTTGACACAGTCCGAGAACTTAATCTTCAAGAGCTGCTAGGGAGATCCGACAACCCAACAATGAACCATACCCGTGGAGATTTCTTCCACAAGGACATTTATATAGCGGCTGTCACTACCACAATGAAAATGGCTATGACCGCTTGAGGTTCCATCAACGCAGTATGCCCTGTGAAGGGATTGTCCGCTACGGTTAACCCTCTCTAAAGGTGATTCATAGATTTATACCACAAGGGGACTTGGCTCCAGATTCAAGGTTTTGAAACCTCTTCACTTTTAACCCAAACAAAGCAAGCAGATTAATCTGACACGCTAAGACAAAGTTTTGTTCCACCAAGGTCTGTGATATCAACTCCACGTGATCTATCAACCTCTTCGGGGAGAGAATGTATCAATCAATAAGAGAAGATGCACTAACCAATTTTGATTCACCAAAGCTCATGATATCAACCCCACGTGATCTATCAACCTCTCCGGAGAGAGAATGTGTCGATCAATAAGAGAAGACTCACTAACCAAGTTGAATGTGAAA
The DNA here is from genome assembly GCA_027943335.1 of Chamaecyparis obtusa. NCBI lineage: Eukaryota > Viridiplantae > Streptophyta > Pinopsida > Cupressales > Cupressaceae > Chamaecyparis > Chamaecyparis obtusa. The sequence goes on along the minus strand of BSBK01001182.1, from coordinate 1,173,998 downwards.
TGCACTAAGTATCCTCCCTACCTACAAGGATTTTGTTGTCAAGAAGGATTTTGCTGGGAATCCAATCTCTCAAGAATCACGAATAGTGTTCATAGGGCCTAATTACTATGTGAGCACAGATATATTCCCGAAAGCAAATCTACCAAAAGTACCCAAAAAAGTATAAAGAGGAACACTTAACGCTTAAAGAGAATACGAGATGAGTCCACAAGGTGGAAAACTTAACACCTCACACAAGCTAAAAATGAGTCCCCAACTTAGAAAACAAGTGAGTTCCTAAAAGCACAAAAGGGTTGCCAAGTGGAACATTTAACGCTTCTGTCCTGTTGACCCCTCCCCTTTATGGCGCTGAGATTGCAACCACAGGGCAGAAATGAGGGGCTGGCAGATTAGCGAGTCCAATAACCCCAGATAGCCATCAAGATCAATCACAAGTATTCTAAGACTACTTAATGAATCCTTAAGGGATCACAACCTAGTATCAAATTATGCAAGTGTGTAGAAATGGATCAAAAGCATGAAAACATGCACACAAGTTTGACATGTAAGAGATTTATTTTAAGTCCAAATTGAAATGTTTTCAGAAGAAGGAGAATACCTCATGATCCTTGCAACGCGCTTAGTAGATTTTACCTGATTTTTAGTAATTCTTTCACTTTTCCCAATCAAAATCAGTAAAAATCAATCAGAAACAGTAAATTTCAATTGTTAGGGTTAACTGTCAATCAAAATCCAAAAATCAAATCTGACAAACTATCTGCAAAAATGAAACGACAATTGAAATCTGGTACCAAAACTCGTACGACAGTGGGTATGCTCCCAGACGACAGTCTAGAAAATCGTACGACACTGGGTATGATACCATACGATAGTAGAGCTCCCAAAATGACAGTGGGTATGCAATGAAATGACCCTCGATCTGATAGACTGTCGTACGATAGGGGGTCTAGTATCATACAACAGTGGGTATGCTCCCTTATGACATTTGTCAGAAACTCGTACGATAGATGTACGGACAAAAATTAAAAATCATAGTTTTGCACAGATCCCGAGAAGAAAAAGACAAAAATTGATAGAATTGAATTGGAAACCCGTTTCAGGGCCCCACGGTGGGTGCCAGAAATGTGTGTGTGAAAATTGTATCTGATCTGTAGACACAACACTCAGTAAAACATTAGAGGTTAGTGATAATCAAAATCATGCAAAATTGAAATCTAATCTAACCAAGCGATTTACTACCTTCTAATAGGTGCGAGATTGATGTTCTCAGATTGTAATCGAGATCAGTGACCTAGACGACACCTAAATGAAGGATTTGAATGCAAAAGATGGATATGAAATTGAATGCAATTAATCTATATTTTTGATATTTTCTATGCAATAAGAATGATAAACTGATATGCTATGGATGCTAAATGATCTAACAATGAAGATTCTAACAATGATATGAAAACTATGAAATTCTATGCTAAGATATAAAAGCTATGCAATTGAAATTGATCTCACAACGCTTTGAATTCGCAAGTTGATTCCTCAGCCTCCAATTCTCCAGCGTGATTGTGCAAAATATGTGGATGACTTTGGCAAAGTAAGCTTGCAAAATTATGAGATGACTTTGGATGCAAATTTGAGAGATGAATTATGAAGAGCTGAGCCTCGTTTTTATAGAAATCCAGGGCTTTAGAGGTGCATGGGAAAAAAAGCCATAAATCACTCAAATAACTCAGGTTGATTTTTGAGTTATTTTTAAATAAAGGATAATTAACTCACAAAAACATGCAAAAGCTAAGCTTTAACTCAAAATAGAGTTTAGCTTTAATTGATAATTGACAGTTGTCTGCTTTTATGATTGTGCATGTTTTATTTATGAATTAATTTAATAATAAAGTGATTTATTTCCAACTTAACTGATTTTAAAAATAGAACAATTGATTTATGGGTTAATCAATTATTTAATCAAACTTTTATTAAAAACTATATTATTAAATAATGACAACTTGCTTTAATTAATTAAATAAAAATTTAATCAATTATTCATAGGATATTGGATTTATTGTCAAAATTAAATAATACAATTAATAATAGATAGAATTAAATTTAATTAAACAATTAAGTGGCAAATATTAAATCTAATTAATTAAATATGAAAATATTCAATTAATCAAACTTTAGGATAAATGTGATTTATTGCCAAATAATTATAAAATTAAAGATAATTAAGATAATTAGGAATATTACTAGGAATATTCCCTGATGCAGAATTTAAGATAATCAATTATGATTCGATGATGTTTAGATGTGCCTTAGGTTAGGACTTTGATGTCAATTTCGTTCAATTTGTAGATGTAGGAGATTAATGAACTTATAGCCCATTTTTGGGGTATTACACATAATAGTTGTTAATGACATAATCCTATTTGTAACCATAGGAAAACTTCTTCTTATTATTGGAGATTTTAATATTGACATGTCAAAGAAAAACAAAATCATAAAGACCCTAACAAATCACATGCAATTTAACACAATACATAATTTGTTCTTAACAAAACATAACTTAAACAAATCACTAATTGATCACATATGGATGAATTCACCTAAAAACATATCATCTATTCAAAAAGCTAAAGCATACTAGACAAATCATTTTACAACTTTTTTACAGATTGACTTTACAATTGTTGATAAACATACTACGTGACACTTTAAATTCTTTCTGCATATAATGTATTTTCTAATATTGATTTTCTAAAACAACAATGTCGGTTATAAACCAAAGTGAACATAATAAAGAACAAGTATTGGAAAGGTAAACATTCATTGGTATTTCCATTTTAAACTAGTTTGCATATTTCTATAAAATCAACAATACTCTGTTGTACCTAATACAAGTCAAAAGTAAACAACACAAGATTTGTCTTGATTAAAGATCTTAATGGTAAAAAGGCATAAAACTATTTCCAAGGAAATGTAATAGTTGTTTACAAGGCTGCACTGGATAGAGAAACAAAGATGTGTGAAGTTTTATGTGCTAATTCAACTAATTTAAACATTGAAATGACTATAAGTTTTAATTTTAATGGTAACCTTATCCACCAATATGAACACAAAATTATTCTAAGATGGGGAATTTTGATATCAAGATTTGGCATTGCACCTAAAATAGATTATGGTTGCGGTGACAACAAGTGCATACTATTTTTGAGGGAGACGAGCACAATAGAAAGCATACCAACCATTTTCCATGAATAGTAGTTTATTCTAGATAGTAGTATAAAATAATTACTCAAAAGCACAAATGAATATAGTGAAAAATATAAAAGGTTATATGTACACTATTGTAATCACCTGAAAATGGACAAGAACAATTAAGTGAGCAATCAAGACAAAAATCAAAGCAATTAAATCAAATCAAGCTAAAATCAAAGCAAAATTGCAATCAAGCCATAATTCAAATTGAATTAAAAATCAAAAGACATAAAATCAATAAAAATCTAATAAATCAAATGAGATCAATTAATTGTGCAATTAATATAATTAATTGCATAGTTCATTTAAATCAAATCAACCCATTCAAGGGGTACACATGGCTAAACATATTAATTAAATTCAATTGATAAATCATATTTTCCCTCAACCACCAAATGGGAGGAAAAATACATCAACCAATAGGATTTGAGAACCAAGCTCACATGGATCAAGCTCACATTGAATCTCCACCACCCATAGGGAGAAATAATCTTGTCAACCCATTTTGTCCTCTTGTCCCAAGCGTTGAGGACAAAATATTTAAATGGTCTCCAAAGGTGGAACCATGGACTTAACCCTAATCAAACCATGATCAAATCAACTCCACCCCCTACCATTGCCAAAATATATAAAAGCAAGGTATAATTCAAGAAATGATCATCCATAATTTTTGAGAAGAATTAAACCTCTTGCAATTTTAAGCTAGAAAGCCAAATCTAGGAGCTAATTAGAATAATTTCATTTGGAATTAACTTTTTTTAGCTTAATTTATGATACTTTCTCATATTAGGATTGTCACTAGTGAAAGCTTGCTGAGATCTCTTCATTAGCATCCCTAATTAGAGAGCCATTGAGTGCTCATTTGTCTTTTAAATAGCTTAATCATATTACTTTTGTGGTAATTTAGTTCTTATTTTTATTTATTTGACAAAGCTAACCCTATGAAGGTACTAATCCTAGTACACAAAATGGCACCCACTGTAGGGCATTAGGCCTCACTCATTTTTAAATTCAGAGAAGTAAAAATTTTCTTGCAAATTCTTCTATTATTCTTTCTTTTGCAAGTTTTTTATCTCTTTTGCAAGTTTCTCCAGCGCACACAATACTTTCTCCAGCATGTACAAGGTCTGAAACAATGCTTCTATGACAAAGTTGTGTGCATTTACATAGATTTTTGGCACATTCAGTCTTTCTATTTTCTTGTCTTAATTCTTTCAGCGCATGTGCCTTGACTCTAGAGCACTCCCAATTTGTTCTGCCGTGCGTTCAAGGATTTCTTTACACACCTTTGCCTCATTAAACAGTGCATTTAAATTCAATTTTTATGCTTTTAATATTTTTGTGCAGCACATTTAATAGTTTTAACAGCGCTTTCAATCATTTAAGCAACGCATTTAATAGATTTTGATGTGCATTTGATTAAACTACAAATTTCCAGAATCTAATATTTGAAAAATGATTTGTCTGTCTCTACAGGATGACTGGTCATAAAAAAGTAAAGAAGCCAGAGACTAGATTCAATAGTGAAGCAAAAGCCTTGGCCAAAAAGATCAAAGAGGAGAATATTGCAAACATTCAGCTGGTTTTGGAGAATTCACAAGAAACGAAGGTATATGAGCAATATTTAAAAATTGTAGAAGCTTATAAATCTAAATTTGCTTCATTAAATTGAATCTATTTACCTTAATTGATTTGTCTCAAATTTGATAAATAAGGTTAGATTTTCAATTTTGTTCTTGTTTTTCTTCACTATGCTTGTTTGTGTTGACTAACTTGTTGGAGGAGAATTGAAAAGGAAGGAACAATCACCACTAGGTAAGCATAAATAATGGAAAAATCATAAAAAAATGCCCCTATCCTTTGCTAGCTTCGATTCAAGGTAAGCCTAAACTTGGTCAATTTTTCTTTATATTGTGGCCTTGTGATTTTCATTCAAATCTAGTAATTAAAATAGCATAAAGGATAAAATCAAGCACTTAATCAAATAAACCCCTTGTTTTTGGAAAAGAGTAGAAATAATCGATTCCTATTAGTTAGTGGGTTTTGGAAATTGAACCATGTTAATAGTGTTTGGGAATCAAGAAATAGATAGGGATATGCTCTTCACCTTTTGGTGAATCAAACTCCCAAAAACCTATCTCTTACTTCCATTTTTATTGCTTTCAATATGAACATTCTAGATCTTTATTAGGCTCGCCTCCTGAGATTTGCCTTAACGAGGCCGATGAGAGGGACAACCCAAAGTGGGATACATTTGCCTTTGCCAAAAAAATCTGACCCACTATAAAATAAAATAAAATGCATCCTTAATGGGGTGTGTGACAAAAGGATATTAAGCTTTCGAACTTCCTCGAGTAGTCCTTCGGGATTGTGCAAAACTCTGACATACCGGTGGTGGGAAGCCTCCTAATTTTTGGAGGATGAAAACTTAATGTCCATTTTTGAATGGAATCTTGATTAAATATCTTGTTAAAATAGAAAATCCTACCTTATAAAGCCATGTTTACGAACCAACTTGTGAACTAGGTAGATTGCTTGAAGTGTTTTTTCATTAAAAACTTGTAATAACGTCCTGACAAATTCAAACACTTTTTGTGTAGAGGTTTAAAAAGAACAAGTGTATTTGTGATTTCTTTGTTTGAAAAATACATACAACAAGTGAGAGATATCCATTTTGAAAATTTATCTTATATTTTTAATCTCTTCATAAAAGAAAACAATTACCAAGTTTGGGGAAAACAATTCAAAATCAAACCTTGTTGAATGTCGATTTCTACATGATCTCATAGACTCAAACTATCTTTACAAGAATATGGCACTTGCATTGCAAAGGAAGTCCCCGAATTTGAATCTCAAAACTCTTTCATAAATCACAACCAAGGGGATAGTCTCCCAAATCTTTTTGAAAAGAGAACTGATCCAATGGATAGAAACTCCACATTTCATGATTACATCCATGGAGGAAACAATGAAAACATTAATAATGCCAATCAAGGACCTAAAGAAACACTCAAAGATAAAGATAATAGGGTGGCTCAAGACATTGAATTTCTTGAAGTCATGGACAAATTAATAGAAAGAGATAGGGAAAGATATTTCATAAATTTAGCCCAGTAGGGGTGAAACTTCCACATGATTTGATCAACTTAAGAAAGACAAGGAAGATGATAATCCGATGGGTGAAATGAGTAAACAATTAAAAATTTTCAAAGCACAAATCGACCTAATGAAGAAGGCAGTCGAACCTAAGCCATTTTCTATCGAGGCCTTGTGCCCATTTCCTTTTGAAAAAAGCTTGGTTATGGCACCTTTTCCAATAAATATGGTCTTTCCAAAATATGATAAATATATGGGTAAATCAAACCCACAAGACCACCTTAGAGAATTGTGTACTCTAAGTATCGAATTTATGCATGATACAACTTATCTAATGATACTTTTTCTAAGAAGTTTAGGAGGTCAAGCCATGAAGTAGTTCTCAAAACTTCCACAAGGGATAAAGACATTTGAGGAATTAGCCTCCAAATTTGTAACCCATTATTCCTACAACATTGAGCACGAGATCACCATGCTCAACCTATGTGACACTAAACAACGAGATGGTGAATCTTTCCTAGGGTTTCTTCAAAGGTGGAGAATAATTTTCACAAGATATCCATGAAGCATACCCGAAAAGGAAAAAATGGAGATATTTATGAATAACCTAAATGTGGAGATGAATTATAGGCTCCAATTTCAATGTCCCCCTACTTTTGAAAAGATTATCAAAAATGGGATCAAAATTGAAGAAGTGTTGGTTAAAAGAGGGGAAATCAAGTTATTCAAATATACTAAACCCTATACCAACACTAATAACAATCATAATTTATCTAATTATAACAACAATAAAGGAGCCAACAATCACAATGATAAACCTAGACTATGGTTGAAAAACAATAATAAATTTCTTGTGAATGATCGAGTTGTGGAAGAATACAACTTAAAGGCTACCCCCTTTAACTTATCAAGTGGGGTGAATTCAACATATAATGTTAATCAAACAAACAAAAACCCTTACAATAATAACAATCCCAACAACAACAACAACAATGCTAACACCAACAACAATCCCTTTAATAGTTCCAATGTCAATAAACCTAAACCATTCTTTTCCACATATCAAAGGAGAAAATTCACCTTTTTAGGTGAACCATTGGAAAATGCCTTGAGAACTTTGGTGGCTAATAAAATCATTACCTTACCTGAATCAAGACCCTCTGAACCCCAAGTCAAGCCTAATTGGTGGAATGATTCTCATCACTATGAATACCATCACAACAAGGGACATAAAACAAATGAGTGCATGAAATTGAAACATCTTGTCCAAGACCTAATTGATGATGGAAAAATTAAAGATGAAGGGCCTCAAAATAATGAAGACCATACGACTTTCAAAAACTCTTTCTTAAATCATGAAAAAGGGGAATCATCAAATATCAATCCTAACAACAAAAGAGGTAATGAGAAGGTAAAATTTTCTCATACTTATGATAACACCATCAATACTCTAAAAAGTGATGAAAACACTATAAATGTGATTGTGGTGAAAGAAAATCCTAAAGAAGAAACATCTAATGTTGTAACTAGGGGGCAAGCATCAAAGATCACCTTACCAAGAGGTGCTCCAAGAATTGTCTTACCAAATCATACCTCATCTTCATCTTTAAAACAATATAATTTGGTAGACCAATTGCAAAGAACCCCTACTCAAATCTCTATTCTAGAATTACTCAACCTTTCACCAACTCATAAGGAGATTCTAGAAAAAGCCTTAGTGGAGACCAATGTGCCTTTAAATTTAGATGCAGATAAATTTCAAAACATGGTAGACCATCTTGTTGCACCCCATTTTTTATCTTTTTAGAACAAGATGATATGTCTTTAGACCACCCACAAAATCTTCCCTTGCATATAGAGGTCCTAATCCACAAGCATAGAGTGAAAAGAGTCCTCACTGATGGGGGAGCCAACTTGAATATTTGTACCTTAAACTTGGTTAAAGCCTTAGGTTTTTCTGAGGAGGCTATTGACCCAAAGAAAAATATAACCATAAAAGCCTACGATGATGAAGAAAGAGCTTCCAAAGGCGTCATATTACTTCCCATCAGAGTTGGTCCAATGAAAAAGGAGACCATTTTCCAAGTTCTTGACCTAAAATTGACTTACAATATCCTATTAGGAAGGCCATGGATCCATGAAATGCAAGTCGTACCTTTAGCCTACCATCAATGTCTCAAATTTCCCTACTTAGGACAAGAAGTCATGGTAAGCGGTGATTCGAACCCCTTCCAATATTGTAATAACATGAAGCCTATTAATGACTCCTTAGTCCCACATAATGCAGAAGGGTCTATTTCGCAAAGAATAGAGCAAGGAAAAATTCCAAAAGATCTTACATCTTTTAAGGGAAAAGAAAAAGAAGAAAGAGAAATTATTGTTGAAAATAATCAAAGTCCTACTAACCTAACTACATCAAAAAAAGGGAAAGAGAAGGTTAGTGAGGAAAGGGCTCCTGAGAAACAAAAGGAAGACCAAGCAAGATCTATTCAAATTTACACCAAAGATGCCCATTATCAAAAAATGGATCATATGATGAAGAATTTTGAAAAGCAATGTCAAATCAAACAAAAGGGTGTAGGTGAATACTCCTTATCCATGATGGATCTACCCTTATCTCCAAAATCCCATGGAAGACCATCTAATCTACCTCATAAATATAATAACCACTTTGTGAGGGAAAGCACTTCTTCATCCATGGTTAAGGAAGATAATGAAATCTTAAATTGGTTATATAAAGATGAGGAATCAACTGCACATGAAAAGCACATTAAAAATATAAGCATTCCCACTCATAAATATGGAAAAGGATTTCAAATTATGTAGAAAATGGGATACAAAGGAAAAAAACCTTTAGGTACAAGAAATGAAGGATTAATAGAACCTATTGAATTTTTCATGGAGAGATAGTAAAGAGAAGACTGGATTAGGATACCTAGAACAAAAGTACACTCAAAAGAAATATCCCTAGGTTTATGACCAAATATTACAACTAGGTTCCCAAAGTGATGAGGATTCAAACAATTGGGAATGGGACTCATTGTCAAGTGAGTCATGTCAAGATAAAGAAGTTGATGTCATCCATACCTATACTCCTAGCGAGGGAAAATAACAAATTTCAGAATCAAATCAGAATCAGGCTTCAAGTTCTAGCCAAGAAGTCTTAGATAATGTGCCAAGTTAGGAAATTGAAATAAATCAATGGGCAGGAGAACCTTACGTACCATCATGGAGACCTACTATAGAGGAATTTAGCCTTAGGTTTAATCCAAGAGATTTTTACCCAACGGAAACCCTATAGGATTCTAGTGAGGAAGATTTTGACCCTAGTTCTCTTGAGCATCTCGAAGAGGAATACATCATAGATTTGAGCAATACAATGGTTGAACCTTCAAATGAGGTCATGTCCTTAAACCCTATTGAACCAAACCAAAGCATTGATCCCTTGACCCTTATCTATCCCAAACTTATTGAATGAGATTCCATTGAACCTACCATCCTCCCTACACTCTTGAATGATAACTTGGTGTTCCAATACCTTAATGTGGTTGAGCCTTCTTCTACCATGGAATATTAGGAAAAAGTGACAAAGGGGAGTATTCAACCTTTCAGTTCGGAAAAAAGTGAAAAAAAATGGAAAGAATTTAATGTTGAAAACCACATTGTGGCAACATTAAGTCAAAAATAAAAAGAAATAAAGAATGTTTCTGAAGGTGAAAACCCAACAGAGGCACCTAAGGAAGAAAGGTTGGATACTTTTCCTAAGCACTATGAGGAAAGATTGCCTATCTTAATTGAGCCAATAGAGAAAGTGAACATTGGGTTAGAACCAGAGTCAAGAATCATACACTTAGCCACATCCTTATCTAGTGAGGAAAGAAGGGATTTCATCAGATTTTTCAAAGAAAAATAAATCAATTTTGCATGGTCGTATGATGATATGCCTGGATTAGATCCAAATTTAATCACGCATCATTTGAATATAAAAGGAGTAAGACCGGTTAAGTAGAAACTAAGGAAGATGCATCCACACATATCTTTACTTGTAAAACTGGAGTTGGAAAAGTTGTTGAAAGTAGGGTTTGTAAGAGCCATTGACTATACCAAGTGGATTTCAAACACCTTGTTGGTTTCCAAAGAAGATAAATCCATCATAATTGGCACAAATTTTAGAGATCTTAATCTTGCATGTCCTAAAGATGATTTTCCTCTACCAAGCATAGATGCCATCATAGACCTAACAATAGGGCATTCAATGTTCTCACTTATGGATGGGTTTAGTGGTTATAATCAAATAAAGATAGCACTCGAAGATAAAGACAAGACAACATTCACATGCACATTGGGGACATTCTATTGGAAAGTTATGCCCTTTGGTCTCAAGAATGTCAGAGTGACGTATCAAAGAGCCATGACGACCATATTTCATGACATAATGCAAAAATTCATGGAGGACTATGTAGATGATATACTTGATAAATCCCACTCAAGAGAAGAACATCTAACCATCTTAGAAAAGATATTTGTAAGATTAGAACAATTCAAAGTCAGGCTCAATCCAAAGAAATGTGCATTTGGTGTGCAATCGAGAAAACTATTGGGATAAATAGTTTTAGAAAAAGGGATAGAGGTAGACCTAGCTAAAGTAAAAGAAATCATGGAAATGGGGGCACCTCGAAATATCAACCAAATGAGATCTCTTCAAGGCAGGATTCAATCCGTCAGAAGGTTCATCTCTCAATTAGAAAGAAAAGTGCCACAATTTCACTCAACTCCTTCACAAGGACACAATTTTCAAATGGGATGAGAAATGTGAAGAACCATTCACCTTATTAAATAAATACCTAATGAATCCTCCAACATTAATGCCACTAATCAGAGGCAAGCCCTTAATTTTATACATCTCAATGACATAACATGCATTAGGGGCACTCTTGGCTCAAGAGGACGAAGCTGGAAAGGAAAAAGCCATATACTACATAAGCAAAACATTGGTGAAGTATGAGTTGAATTACACCTTCATTGAAAGAGCATGTTTGATCATAGTTTTTGCTTCCCAAAAATTACACCATTATATGTTATCCCACAAGATTCGACTCATTGCCAAGATTGATCCCTTAAAATATCTTCTCAGCAAAACAACGTTGAATGGGAGATTGGCCAAATGGGTCATGGTTTTAAGTAAATTTGATATAGAGTATGTAGACTGAAAATCTATCAAAGGCCAAGTAATAGCTGATCAATTAGAAAAATCACCTTTACAAGATGAACATCCAATTCAAGTGGAATTTCTAGATTACGAAATTGTTAATGTTGAAGCAAAAACATGGCAATTGTATTTTGATGGTTCTTATATACAACATGGATCAGGAGCAGGGATACTATTGATTACTCCTCGAGGATCTACAATTTTGAAATAATACAAATTTCTATTCCCATGCACAAATAACATAGCTGAATATGAAGCATTGGTCATTGGCATAAATTTGGCATTAGAATGGAAAGTAATAGAGCTAAAAATCTATGGGGATTCCCAACTGGTTATTAATTAGATTAATGACAAGTATCAAACTAAAGATGATAAGTTGATATCATACAAGAATATGATTAAGAATCTTAAGAAATACTTCACTCTAATCACATTTGAGCAAGTGCCAAGGGATACGAATAAAGCAGCAGATGCAATGGCTACTTTGGCATCACTTCTCCAAATGCCAGATCAAAGCACCATATATGAATTCCTGGTTGAAGAAGTTGAGAAAACTGCATTTGACCCTTCCCATCCTCATACCATTTGTTTATTAACAGGACATGAATCACCTTGGTATGGAGCCATTTACACCTATTTGAAAGACCAAATCTTACTATTAGACCAAACTAGAAATCAAAAGAAAAGCTTTATATGCCAAGCTTCCTGCTATACCTTGATATCCGACACGTATCACAAGAGTCTAGCTGGAATGCTTCTAAGATGTCTAGAGAAAGAGGAATCAACTTTAGCCTTGTAATAAATTCACGAGGGAATTTGTGGGTCACATTCAAATGGTTTAACCCTAGCTAAGAAACTTCTTAGGATAGGATGTTTTTGGCCTACAATGGAAAAGGACGCTTGTCTCTTTGCAAAAACCTATCGTAAATGTCAATACCATGGGAACTTGATCTACGTACCAACACAAGAGCTTCATCCTATGACAACACCTTGGCCCTTTTATCAATGGGGTTTGGATTTGATAGTGATGATTTATCCACCATCTTCAAATGGTCATAAATTCATCATTACCACAACAAAGTATTTTACCAAAGGGTTGGAAGCTATACCCTTATCCACTGCCATAGGGAAGCAAATATCCTTATTCATATTAAATCACATAATTTGTAGATATGTTGTTCCTCATGCCATCATAACAGATAATGAAAAACATTTCAAAAATAAGGATTTGAAAGAATTATGTACAAAATTTCATATGGTATGGCACTCATCTTCAATATATTACCCAAATGGTAATGGACAAGCAGAGGCTACAAACAAGAACATTCTAAAAATATTAAAGAGAACTATGGATAATTCAGGAAGAGATTGGCACATTCAAATAAACCCTAATCTATGGGCTTATAGAACAAGAATTAGAATGCCAACATGAGCTACACCATTTTCCCTAGTCTATGGAGCAGAAGCAATTTTACCTTTGGAGGTAGAAATTTTTTCCTTAAGGGTCTCATTGCATGGTTTACTAAGTGAAGAAGACTATAGAGTCTCTAGGTTACATGAAGTAGAACTGCTAGATGAAATACAACAACAAGATTTTGATCAATTAAAAGTGTATCATAATCAAATGACCAGAAACTATAACAAGCATATCAAACCACAGGCATTCCAAATAGGTGAATTAGTATTGCAAGAAAATCCCAAGAATCAAGTAGAAAGGGAGAAGAAGGGAAAATGGGAAGCAAACTGGTTAGGACCCTTTGTGATCACTTCATCTTTTGGGAGAGGCACCTATAAATTAGCTGATTGTGAAGGAGAAGAGTTACAAGAACCAATAAACAATATACACTTGAAAAGGTTCTACACATGAAGAAATTAAAGAGAGATAGAGAAAAAGAGTATCATAAATATCAGATGAGAGATCATCCTATTTATTGTATGTAGTCAAAAGAGATTGTGAAAATACCAAAAACATTGAATATCAAAAAAGAGAAAACAAATCATAAATGCAAAAAAGATTAAAAAACAATGGAAAATGGAGCATAAAGAAAGTAAAAAACATTCAACAATGATCCTCAAAAAGATGTTGTCTTGGTGAAAACCTAGCAAATAGGCACCTTGATGATAAGGAAAAAAAATTTGAAAAAAGAGAAAATAGAAAAAAATAGAAAAAGATAAAAAGTGCCTTGGTGAAAACCTAGCAAATAGGCAGCTTGGTAGCAAAAAAAGAGAGAAAAAGCTTGAAAAAAGAAAAAAAAAAGAGCAAATCCATTCAATCGGTGAAAACCTGGTAAACAGGTGTCATTGAAAGTCCAAGTCAGTCTCATGCCTAGTAGTCATCCTTGTAAATATTGCATTCGCTAGCATTTGTATACATTGCATAATAAAACCCGACAGTTGCATTTGCAAGTAACTAAAGATTTTGTCACTAATCCAGTTTGCAAATTGTCCCAAGTCCCACAACACAATCACATCAAATTGGGGGAAAAATATTCTCTAAAGGAGGAGGGAATCATCAAAGCCAATATCAATCTGACACCAAATCAAAAATCAAAACACTTGCTTGATCAAATCCAAATCCTAATCCAAAATTCAAACAAACGCAAAATTTTAATCTGAGATCTCACAAGGACACTTATCTTTATCAGGATTAAAAGTATGAAATGGATAGAACTATACTTGAAATATGGATTTTAAAAATGATGCAATTTTTTTTTAAGTGTTGAATTAATTGATGAAATCATGTCTTTCTAGCGAATCGATGAAAGTTTTTAAACTAGACAAGCTATGATGAAAGCATGATATTTTATTGATTTTTGAATGAGTGTCTTAAGATCAAAGTTTTGAAGTATGTATTATTTGTCTAAGGACGTGATCATCAAAGAATCATTGAGGACATATACATATGGGGAAACTGAGATCTTTGTTTGTTTACGCAAAAGGATACCTTGGCTATTTTGATGTTAAATATCATAATACCAAAATCCACTTGTAACATAGAATTCGACAAAATCAATATTCGTACTCTCATGATTAGTCTCAATCAGTGATAGTCGTACCAAAGGAGGGAAAAACAACAAAAAAGGTGAAAATGGTATTTATATCATCATAGTTCAACTAGTGATGGTTGTACTAATTTCAAGAATCCAAAACTGCTCAATGATGAATATAAGCTCCTAATTTGTGAATAGTGACAGTTATTTGCATCCATTCTAGATTAAATGCATTTAAGTGATTTTCCTATCTTAGTTTGAAAATAGAAAGTGGAAAAGAGAAAAACAAGAAAGGGGGTGGAGTAAATAAAAAATAAAAAACAAAAAAAAATACACATCAAAAACTATATGTGATAGAGTGTGTTGGCAGTCAAAATCAAAAATAAAAAACAAAAGGTGCTTTGCACTAGATTAATGGCATTTGTTAGATTCATTTTAAATCATGATAAATTTTGCATCCATTTAAGACATTAACCTAAGTTCATTTAAATTCATTTTAGTTTACATTCATTTTTAAATTCATTCATAATCATTTTTTTAAGGTCATCACATTTCATTATTTGTTGCATTTCATGGCATCTCATTAAGTTCATTTTAAAACATTGCATTAGTTTTCACACATGTAATTTCTTTCATGCATTATCTTTCATTAGGTAACCATATGACCTCATAAATTGCTTTAGCTTGCATCCATTAATTAATCCACATCATTTAATTGCATTAATTCATCATTACTAAGATTTCATTGCATTCATTCTACATCATTGTATTTTTAAGATCATATTGTTAGTACATTGCATTGTTCATCTAGGGGCATTCATCAAAAGTCATACATTTAAAATACATTGAAGTATATTCAAACTTAGGTCATTTTAATTTACATATAAGATCATCATCATTTCATTCATATAATTAAACATTAAACCATCCAATTTCATAGTTGCATCCATCACATTTATATACCATAAATCTATTACATTACGTACATCCATATCATCAAATAAATGTATCCATAAGTATCATCACATCACATTAATCATTAAACCATTACATCATCATACAATATTAAATCATAGATAAGACAAAAATTTGCATCAATGGAATATTAGACATGTGCATTCATATCATAAACTACATTTTGAGAAAAAGCATAAAAACAAAGCATCTAGAGATAAGAATCATATAGATCTGCATATAATATAAAGCACCTAAAAAATGAAGTCCAACACATAATGATATCATATAAAGTAAATCTAAAAAAATTCATATCAAAGTCCATAATATCACCAATGATCATCAGTATCTGGAAATCAAAGTCCATAAAAATATCAAGTATCAAAGCATAAGTAACATCAACTGATCAAAGAATAATACGAGTCCAATGTCTCGAGATAAAAAATGAATCATCATATACATCAAATAATGAGGTATCTCATCTCAAAAATAGGTCAACTTCCAGAATCACCGGTACCATCAGGACCATGATTAGCATCTGGAGCCCTACTTGAACTAGCCTGTAAACCATGTTGACTCATAGCAACCATAAAGGTCTACATCATCGAGCTAAGTTGAGTGACTTTTTGTCTCATCACTGACATTGCTAACTACAAAGAAAGAAAATCTGAGGCCAAAGCTGGTACATGAGGAGTTTGTGCTAGTACCTATGTGGGAGGAGCCTATAGAGGAGCATGAACGGGTGGAGTCTATGGGGGAGCCATAGAAGAAGATGGAATGGAATTAGAAAAAGATGGAATGAAAGAAGAAGATGGAAGAACTAAAGAAGATGACATAGAAGAAGAAGAGGGAGCCTGTACTGGAGGAGCCTGTGGAGGTTCTGGTGGACCCTGATCCTGATCTAATAGTAATTGTGTGGCCTGGGCATCCACATTGGCCATAATCTAAACACCAACCTGTCTAAAAACACTGACCCTATGTTGGCCCCATCTGGTCAATCTATCCACATCAACCCAATGCAGAGCTATGTCCACACCACCTCTAACTCTGATCGACCACCCCCCATTTGTACTCAGCCACCTCTAGGAGGAATCGACATAGTAGCAATCATTGGGATGACAACCCTACCTCCTTTGTCTGCTCACTGGCCCTATCATACCCGATGACCTCATCTTTGACCACCCCCACCATCACCATCTCTGCCGTCATCATCCGACTCCTCCTTAATGCCTAGAACTCTCTCTGTAGGATCAGTGAATCTTAGATTTGGGTTTCGAGCAAACCACTCAGCGTAATCATTTGTCATACTAGCAGTAATGATATGATCTCTCATATCCCACGCAAGGTAGGGAAGCTATAGAAACTCCTGGCAAGCTGTCCTGTAATCTATTTGTGGGCCCCATAGCGATCTCTCCACCTGTACCCAGGTGTATAAAGCCAATCCTTGTGGCATGCCCTGAATTTGACCATACTACCATAAAACCCTTTGAAAACAAAATTATTCAATGATCAATGGTGTGTGTCCTATCATCCACCATGACATGCACATGAATGGTAACTCAACCGCATCCTCAGGCCATGCCTCACATCTAATGTATGGTCACCAAATGACCTGATCAATGCCATCAATAATCTATCTCCATTAATCTAACTTGCCCAAATGGGCCGCACCACCATGCTCTCGTACATCCAAGTGAAGGGCCAGCCTGGATCATGGTGTCGAACATAAATGGGATGAGTAACAAGGATGTGCTCCCATGTCCACAATTGTAACAAGATCACCCCAGCAGAAAGAGTCACCCCGTGATGGTATACTACATGATGCAGATCATGATAAAGCTAAGCCAGCACACAGGTCCCCTAGTTGAATCTCCGTGGCTACTTGATCATATCCTCTAAGATACAACCCCAACCAATAGCAAAGCCATGACCTCGCCGATCAGGAATGAGAAAAACACTAACTAATGCACCTAGGATGGCAAGAAGAACATGTAAGGAAGGGAACTGTGCCCACTGAATGGAATCATCACCAAACACTCACCTACAAGCGGTCTTGTCATAGACCTGGTCATAATAAATGAGCTCCCCATGAGTCGGGATGCGCAAGATCTGGTACACATCCTCAGGAGTGATAGTCATCTCCCTCATCGGCAAATGAAAGGTGTTATTGTCAGAGTGCCATCGCTTTGCCATAGCTATAAGAAGACCTCGATTCATGCAGAATCGAGGAAGGACAAGGAGAAAGGACACACCACATCTACCAATAACTCAGCGCTCAGGACCACTCAAGTCATCGATCATGCTAAAAGGTATTGGATACAAGCCTCAAATTCCAAGTGATTTAAGCTTGACCTATAAAAAGAAAGCTAAACACATCAAAAATCAAAATCATTACATAGTGGATCATTTAAAGTCAATCAAACAATCAAAACCTAAATCAAACCACAATCAATTTTTCTAATTCTATTCAGAGAGGACGGAAAATTTATCATCATCCACCATCGAAAACAAGATTGACAATCAAACATTCAATATGACATGACTCGAACTGACATCATATGACTCGCTATCAAATCAGACTTGATACCTAGGCCAATTAACTGATTGACAACACTAGACAGTTCAGAAAACTAACTTAGAAATTTGCACATCTGACCAAAAAGGGTGTACGTGCTTTTAAAATGCTTAAAAGTGTTGAAAGGAAAAAATTTAGTTCAAAAGGGTGAATGCACTGGAGAAATTATTTAAAGCACTATTTCAAAGTGTACGTGCTATAGAATTTAGTATGCGCTATAGGAAACCCCTGTACACGCTACTAAAATGTTTAAATGTGCAATCAAATTTGTACGCGCAGTAGAAAAGGGCGAATGCAAATTGTGGCCTAGTTCTACCGTTTGTACGTGCTATAAAAAGTTGTAGATGCACTACGAAAAATTGTGGATGCGCTGGAGAAAAGTTGTACATGTTGTTAAAACTATTGAATGTGCTATTTAATTTGAAAAATAGAAAAAAGAGGGATTTTCCTATAAAAATTCAAAATTTTACCAATTTAAATGCATCAAATTGACAAAGTGAGTATTCGGAGTACATACCGGAGGTTCGTAGCCAGGTGGACGCAAGTATCAGTAGCCTCGCTTGAATTTGTGCTCGTGAATGGGGATCACTATCATCAGAATGGCAAAAAGGGCACAGAGAAAAAAAAAGACAAAAGGAGAGGTAAAAATGAATAGTAAAAAGGACTTTTACCCCTATATATAACCCATTTTGACCTAAAAAGGGCATCTTTGACCAGAAAATGACCAGGGACCCAAAGTTTTCACCCTTTCTTCCAAATTAGGGGCATTTGTCATCAAATGATCAGGAATACATTATCGGAAGTAAAATTGAAATTCATTACAAATTGACATAATTCATGCAAATTAACCTAAAATGACTTATTTTTTCAACTACGCTCAAATTTAATTTCATTTCTGAGGGGGAATACACTTAGATAATCAGGAATGACATCATAATCAACAAATTAGGGGCACGACCATCAAATAAAAGTGTAATATTTTATCAAAAAAATTTCATTTATCAATCGAATCAGGGCATCAAACATTAAATCATATCAAATCAGGTACCATATCAGGAAAATTATCATCATAATGATCATCGAGGACCTAAAATCAATCAGAACTTTATCAGTGTTATTATCATAATCTGCATCTTTTATTGCATCAAATCAAACATCAGTTGATCAGGACTTCACATCAAAAACTATCAGGGCATTATTTGAACCGATACACTTCGTGCATCGATTCAAAGAGGGGGCATTTATAATCACCTACAAAATGGACAAGAACAATTAAGTGAGCAATCGAGGCAAAAATCAAAGCAATTAAATCAAATCAAGCTAAAATCAAAGCAAAATTGTAATCAAGCCATAATTCAAATTTAATTAAAAATCAAAAGCCATAAAATCAATTAAAATTGAATAAATCAAATGAGATCAATTAATTATGCAATTAATCTAATTAATTGCATAGTTCATTTAAATCAAATCAACCCATTCAAGGGGTAGACATGGCTAAACATATTAATTAAATTCAATTAATAAATCCTATTTTCCCTCAACCACCAAATGGGAGAAAAAATGCATCAACCAATAGGATTTGAGAACCAAGCTCACATCGAATCTCCACCACCCATATGGAGAAAGAATCTTGTCAACCCATTTTGTCCTCTTGTCCCAAGCTTTGAGGACAAAATATTTAAATGGTCTCCAAAGGTGGAACCATGGAATTAACCCTAGTCAAACCATTATCAAATCAACTCCACCCCCTACCCTTGCCAAAATCTATAAAAGCAAGGCATAATTCAAGAAATGATCATCCACAATTTTTAAGAAGCATCAAATCTCTTGCAATTTTAAGCTAGAAAGGCAAATCTAGGAGCTAATTAGACTAATTTCATTTGGAATTAACTTGTTTTAGCTTACTTTATCATACTTTCTCATATTAGGACTATCACTAGTGAAAGCTTGCTGAAAGCTCTTCATTAGCATCCCTAATTGGAGAGCCATAGAGTGCTCATTTGTCTTTTAAATAGCTTAATTGGATTTCTTTTGTGGTAATTTAGTTCTTATTTTGATTTATTTGACAAAGCTAACCCTATGAAGGTACTAATCCTAGTACACAACTATTAACATCAAATATGGCCACATTGATACGGAAAAAGCACAATAGACAAATCTATTAAACATCTAGCTTTGTCTCTCTCACATTTTTCCTTTCTCCAAAAGTTATTCATCTTTTTATTTAAATAAAAATCTAACTTTATTATTGTCTAACAATTTTACATGCACCCAAACTTTGGTTATCAATTCCTAGAAATTGAAGAGCAATTACAAAAATATTAAATTTTTGCCTTATTATTCAGAGACATTTCCAAAACGTAGATAAAAAACATACGCTTTAGACTACACCTTCCACATATATTTGTAAACTGAATTATAAAAGGACGTTACAAACACTAAAAGGACTAATGCAAACAACATTTTAGTTAAAAATTTGTAAATTGATTTTGTCTTTATATGACAACCACTTTCATAGACTTCCAAAAACATATTAACATTTTTTTACAGGTGATTAGAGTTTTAAAAGTGGAAAATGTATTCTCTAATCCTTTTCATGCATTCTTCCTAAAATACAATTACAAATTTGACAACTACGGTGCACTTGAAGTAAAAAATTATCATTGTTCTAAATGTAATTAAAACATCACTTACACATACTCCATGCATTTGAAAACTATCCTCATAAATGAAAACAAGTAGATAGTATAGTATTCTACGAGAGAAAAAAACATTTTTCAAGAATTGATACCTTCCCTAAAAAACATAAGTTACCAAGTGTATCTTAAAGAAAAATTGGTAGGTATATTCATGCTATGGGATTTTGCAATGAGAGGTGATTTCACTTTAAAGCAACAAAACATTATTACTCATGTTTTTGCACTAGATGAATGAACAAGATATGTTATGAAATAGGTAAAAATATTCCTTTTACAAATAATCATTATCCATAAAAGGTTCTTATTCATATGCTTTAGTTAAAAATTAATAATTTTCATGCACTAACCATGATGAAAATTTGGAAGGAAGTTGATCGTGCAAAAAAGGGGACAACATTGCACACATTTCACTGAAAAAAAAAACTTGATATATTTATAAATCCATCTATTAGTTTGATTCTAATGTTACTCACATTACAAGACCCTTAAATACTACTTGTTCTATCATATATCCAAATCATTTTCCTCTTTCTCTATATAATTTCAATGACATATGAACATATTTATTTCTATCTGTATTAGAAAGAGAACTATAATTTGATACTCCTACAGAGTTATTTTATTGTCATTAGTTTTGATAAAGTCGTAATGATTGTAAAAGTCATTCAGTAAAGAATGATAGTCAAGTCAGTAAAGAAAATAAGCTACTCGGTAAAGGGAAGTAAGGAAAAGATAATTTTGATAAAGAGAATACGAAACAGACACTGAGCAAGGCAGACCGAGTACTGAGAAGATATTGAGTTACAACAACTACTGAGTCAAGAGTACATGGTTACCGAGTAGAACCCAACGTATTACTGAGCATCACAGGCTGACATAAAAATAATCTACAAATACATTGAATCTGGACACTAAGCATAAAACTTTTTACAAATCTCAAGGAGATTGTTTGGTAAAGCAATAGAGATTCAAACATGATGATTTTGTATGATTATACGATAAGATCCACCAATAAGAATTAAATGTAATATATGCATTGGAGATGTAACCATTAGTAGCACCACTTAAGGAGAAGATTCTAGAACATTTCCACCGCTTATATATCGAGTATAAATGAATCAGAGTATGAAGATCATAGAGTGTGTATGCGAGAGAGAGAGAGAGAGAAGGTGATGATCATTCAAAGATAAGTGTGAAGGTGATGAGAAGAGAAGCCAATGAGTAACAGAGTTGTTAGAACAAAGTTATGAATGTGATTCAGAATTGAAGCTACCAAGTACATAAGTGAAATTGTGAGTGAAGTACAGTATGAGGTAAAATGTTATTGAACATATTGAGTCTGATAAGAATATGTTGATGCAAGTATTACAGGAAATTTTTTTGTTACTGATTAGTATGTAATCAGAATTGTAAAATCTCTTAACCAAGTAGGACCTAATAGTCTTGAATTGTAAATCCTTTAATAGGGTACACCTCTTAGATTAGAGTTGTAAAATCCTTTAGTAAGGTAGATTGAATAATTCTTTATACTCTTAATAGGGTAAATACTCCTAACAAGGTAATCTATCAGAAATAGATAATTTTTTAGTTCTAATCAAATAAAATTTTTATTGCAGTAGTGAAGTGTTGTGGGTGCCATCCCCACCACAAATTTTTCCTCTGACCAAGGATTTCTACAAGACCAAAAATTACGGTGTTATACTTTGTGTTTCATGATATTGTTTTATGTTGTATGCAAAGTTATCAATTCATAGAATGGTTAGAAAGATAGATAAAAGTTTTTAGAGTACTGATTCACCCCTCCCCTCTCAGTACTTAACTTTCCATAGATTAATCAAACAATTGGTATCAAAGAAAAGTCTCTTATTCATAAGTTTAACAACTTGAGATGAAAGGATCTGGAGAGATGGAAAGTTATAGGTATGAAAAGGTGATTGATAATGTGGACATGGAATTGAAGATTGAAAATGACCAAATTGATGAACTAAGGGGGAAAATGAATGATTCACTTAACAAGAGAAAGGAGCTATCCCATCAATTGAAAGATACACAAGATCAGGTTAAAGAACTTGAAGAAGAATTAGAGGGAAGTATGTCTGATGAATCTGAAGCTTCCATATCAGAACTAACTGAAAATAATAAAAACCTAACTGATCAGGTAAAAGTACTGAATAGAGAACAAGAAGCTCAATCAGTAAGAATGTGTGAAGTCCTAGAAAAAAGAGAAAAGATGAAGGTGATAAAAGAATGGTTGAAGATGAGAGAAGAAAAATAAAAGCAAAGTTGAATGAGAAAGATGCGGAGATACAGAGGTTGACACAAGATCACTACAATATGAAAAATTAACTAATCGGTGCAAATCAGGAGGTTGCAAGGAAAATTGGAGAGATTGTTGGACTGAGATCAGAGAATGAACATCGAAAGAAAGAACTAAAATCTGAAAAGAATGGAAATGAAATTTTGAAAAGGAATGAAGAAACACTAAGGATACTAGATGAACAACTAAGAGGTTAGAGACAACCTAGATATACTATTGGACTTGGATTTAATGCAAGCAATACTACCAATAAGGGAGAGTCCTTAAATCAAGCAACCAACCAAGATAATGTTTCCGCACAGAAGACAAAGAAGCCTATATGTTATCATTGTGGGAAATTGGGTCATACAACTAATATCTACAAGAGAAAAAGAGGTAAACCAAAGATAATTTCTAAATTTTATGGTTATTGTTACAATTGCAATAAGTATGGTCACAAAGTATTTGAGTGTAGATCAAGGATTGCTAATAATAAAAGGAAGCCAAAATTTGATGGTTACTGTAATAACTGCAATAGATATGGTCACAAGTCTGAAAAATACATGTCACAAAGGAAGAATGTGAAATGGGTACCTAACTAATATAATACTACAAACAACCAACAAGGATCAACTATACCATGGGACTACAATGCAAGAATTACATGTACATCATTTGGGAGATTTGGACATATTGTTATAAATTGCATTTTGATGCATGGAAAGAACAATAGAAGGTCATGGAGAAATTATAGAATGGCTTATTTTTATTATCACGAGGTTGGTCGCCTAGCCAAAGACTGTAGGTACTGAGGCAAAGCCCCAACTAAGGAACAACCAAGTGAAACTGTTCAAGTAAATGTTGATAAGATAAGAGATCAGATGAATAGAACATGGAGAAGAAAGTCTTGAGATGATGGAACTGAACTTGGAACAATGGATGGCACCTCATCCTCAAGATCGGGTGCACCTATCATCACCTAATTGGTCAAAGGTATGTGTAGGAACCATTAACTAAAATTCAATCTTAAATCAGTTCCTAAAATTTGTGCAAAGATCCATATTAGCATACTTAGATGCATTTGGATATACATTGTGAAGTTAACATCTAATATTTTGATCGGTAATAGAATGTGTTATTTTGTTCCATTCAGTAAAAGGGAAGTGTATTTGGTAATTAGTGAAAAGGGAGTTGATAACAATATTTAACGCCAAAATTATAGTCGTTGGAAACCCTAAACAAGGAAAAACTATAAATAGACCCCTTTTCATTTTATTTTTACCTTACATTTTTTAGAGAAAATGAGAACTTTGCGGATATGAGACTTCCAAGAGAATTCAAGTGATCAATTGAGAAGATCTAAGCATAAGCAAGCATAATCGAGTTATTTTTGGTGTTTTCCCAAGCTGTAAAAGAGAAATCAAGTCGATATTCAATAAAAAACCTACAATCAAGTGATTAATCTGTGAAGCAATGACACCAAAAGTTCAAAATCTTTTTTTCATGAGAAGATTGATCTAGTCAATCCAAAGTACAAGCTACCGCTAGCCATAGCCATTGAACCTGATAAAATGGGAGCCCTATCTTTGATCCCTCTGAGAGTAGTTCTAATTGAATACATTCATGCCTTCATACATTACAAGATATAGGATATTTTCCAAGATGGCATCGATACATCCTACCAGAATCTATGTGTAAATGGGAAGTTGAAAGATGAGCATATTCACTTGGAGACCAGGGGTTTGATGCATGCACTGCATGTACCGAGTGTATTTAAATTAGAATGGATGAGAATTGTGCTGAGATGAGTTCATGATCAATTCATGTGTCTTGATGCACTATTCAAAATTACAAAGGACGTGTTACACATTGTGACTGGTTTCCCAATCAATCATAAACCGAAAGCACACAAGAAAACTGACAATAAAAAAATGTGTGAGCTGAAACAAGAAAATGGGATGGAAGAGTTCTAAAATTGTCTACCATTAATAATCCTTAATTAAGATTTTCTTGTAATGTGATATCCTACCGAATCTTTCATTCATCTTGGGTAGATAGTGTACCTTGTGGAGCTATGGATATAGCCTACAAGATTGTGAAGAAAGATATGAAGATATATATATGTGAGATATTACTGAAGCAGTTTTATGACAACATGAATACCATTAGGAAAGCAAAGACCAACACACGAAAGTTCAGATCATTGTTGGTATGTATATTTTTCTACTTTCAGAACTTTTTTCCAGCAATTGGTGATGTAGAATGGAGTGTGAATAAATAGATTATTTATCAGATAAATGAGTTCATTGAAAGTTTAGGAAATAAATTTGACATGATAATGAATGATTACTTTTCAAAGTTTCAAACTAGAATACATAATAATTTTAGAATTCCACCTTAGCTAGTGGAGAAATATCATGATACTATATGTTTTGAAGTGGACACCGACACATGCATAGTAAAGGAAGTGGAGCCTAGAACCATCTGACTACCACCAATGGGATATGAGATAGACATTGATACTACATCTCAATAGATAGAAGATTTTTTAGCTAAACTGGTTGATAAGAGGGCCAATTAGTATGGTACTTATGAAGA
Organism: Chamaecyparis obtusa; assembly: GCA_027943335.1. Taxonomy (NCBI): domain Eukaryota; kingdom Viridiplantae; phylum Streptophyta; class Pinopsida; order Cupressales; family Cupressaceae; genus Chamaecyparis; species Chamaecyparis obtusa. The sequence continues at coordinate 1,148,335 of BSBK01001182.1, read as the reverse complement.
AGTAAAGAACAAGATAAAGCTAGGTATATTGATACCTAAGGCATTGAGGAAAACTAGCAGGATGATAAGTAACTTGTCTGATAATTTGAGAGTTACTACTAAAGAAGATGAAGCTCATCCTTCTAAAATCAAGGGGAAGAAATTAAGAATGAAAAAGGAGACCCCAAGCCCAATCGGTACAATACCAATGACAAGGTCTTCCTCCACACCGAGAGAGAAGAAGAAGAAATAAGAGAAAGAGAAAGAAAATCCCAAAACATACATGAGAGAAAAGAAGACATCTGGAAGATCAAGGAGAAAGATAAAGTGACAAGAAGACAACAAAATAGAATCAGAAGACTTAAGCCAATGCAAAGTTGTACAAAACAAACCTTATAATCTGAGAAACTTAGATGAGTTTCTTGAAAATCTTAAGAAGTATGGAAGTCTTGCTGGATTAAAATATGCCAAATATGAAACTAGAACTAAAGAATAAAAAAAAAATATTGAGGAAGAAAATGTTTTTACTCTGTACAAGTTTAGAACTACTCCAGTTGAGATGGCTAACTGAATACTAGATGTGCTTTATAAAAAGGTAGATGCAAGATGGAAATATGTTATGGCATTTGAGAAACAAATGAGGAAAAGATCCCTAGCTATCACTATACTTGAATTGTCGGTACAAGGGATTAATGAAGCTTTGCAAGAAAATTCAAAGATATTTTTAGTCAAGGGTAAAACATTGAGGATAATAGTCGGTCAACTAGAAGAAGTGCAAAAGGAAACATTTGACTTGTGGAGAAAGATCTTCCTTCCTGACCAACCGATAGAAATCAAGGAACCACAAGGTAAGTCAAATCCTATTGTATTAACCTTAGACAAAGATGAGGTTATCATTGAAGATATAACTGATAAAGACCCAACATAAGATATAGAAAGTGATGAAGATTTGATGGAAACCAAGGTAAAGGACATTAAAGAATTGAATACTGATGATGTAGCCAAGGTAAATGTGATGGATGCAGATCTAGTTATTGAGAAAGTACTTGATTTTCTTGAGGTAAATGAGGTTATCTCAAAGGTTAAAATATAAATTCCTATGAATGTAGAGGAATCTACCAAACCAGTGACAAAGACTGAACAAAAGGACACCGAGGACACTACAGAGACCGAGACCACAAAAGATTAGAATACAAATCTGATCATCCCTACAAGACTACAAGTCCACATCAATCATAAGAACCATAGAAGGAAATTGATAAAGAAGAAGGAAAGAAAGAAGAAACTTGTGAAGAGAAAAAGAAGGAAAAGAAACAAGAAGAGAAGAAATAAGAATAGAAAAAGGAAGAAAAAGAAGAGAAAACTGAAGATACAACTATAACAACATCTGATGCAAAGAAGGCATCTCATTCCCCTAAGTTATCTATTGGTGAGAGTATGCAAGAAGAAATAAAAAATTCAAAGAAGAGGAAGCATGACAAGGAGAAGGTTGACTTAAGCTAGCCAATTGTAATTCCTAAAGTTGACATCTCCATCCTAATCCCCAAGGAGTTATCATAATTTAGAGATTTACTTAAGAGGAATGCAGTACAAGATAAGCTACTAGCAAATAAATAGAAAACTGATGTGCTAGAAAGTATTAAAGAGATACTATAGGAGATTGTACTAGAAGCAAATATAAATGAGAAAGACACTTTACTTAGCCAATTGGGTGAACTGGTAAAAAAAATCAATCAACCTGCTACAGAGTCCACCAAATACTTGGTATAGAGGCCACTGAATACCTGGTACAGAGGCCACTGAATACTTGATGTAGGTACACCAAAAGAAAATAGAAGATAATATAATTAAAGAGCTACTTCAATCAATGTCACTTGATAAGGTAACACTTTCTAAATTAGTTACCGAATTGGAAAAAGAATTGCAAGATATTCTTTCATTATTTCAAAAAAATTGTTTGATTTCAACTTTTATAAAAGATATAAAAGAAAAAGATGAATCAGATGAGAAAGAGCTGATTGAGCAGCTAGCCAAGGTCACAACTGAGCCTGATACATTCAAAGTTACTATCAAAGGCTTAAGAATCTAATGGGAGTGCAACGTGATTTAAGGAAAGAGGATAATAAAATCAGAATGGAACTCATGGAGTTGCAAACATTTTTGATACCCCAGATAGAGTCATTGTAGAAACATACTCATAAGGCTAAAGAACTAGTGACACCCCTTATGCAAGTGCTATGGATAACATGATAAGTCTTGCAACTAACATAGGTGAACACATTGTGTTGTTACGAAAAATAAAGGAATCATGGAAGTTATTACTGAAAGATGCACAACAGAGATATAAATCTATTTTTGATAATATTCATCCATCGGATAAACAATAAGTAATTTTCTTTTTAGCATTTTTTTTTTCAAAAAAGGGGGATATATTGTATAGTAAAAAGGATGATATAGAGTGTTATATAAAGGTGGATTATATGTGTTACCATAACTAATAATAATGTTGAAGATTTATTATCTGATGGAGCTGATCATGAAGACTGACTAAGATCAGAGGAATACATGATGATAGTAGAAAGGTTAGATCAATTATTGTCTTGTCATTGATGTCAAGCAATTGATTTCTGGTTTATATTATGTTGTCATATCATTTGGTAATTCTATAAGATGAATGAGTTAATGAGAAGAAGAAATGAAATGTTGTGAAGTTGAAGAACTTAAATGGGAAACTAAGATAGATCAGACAATGATTAGATTATGTTGATGCAATTTTTTTCTACCTAACATATGATTATGTTAAGTCAGTAAATCATGGTGATGAAAATTTGACAAACTGGTAAGTTAAGTTGTTTTGGCTACCGAGAAGGAAAAGTCACTCGGTAAGGTTAAGGTAAAATAATAGGTCACTTGGTAAAGCAAAAGGAACTCAAGAAACTGAACAAAGGAAAGTTTAGGCACTGAGTAATGTAACCGAAATTCAAACGAAGAACACCGTGCAAGGAAAAGATATTAAATAAGGATGGAATCAACATTTAATGATTAGCTATGATGAGATGGATGATCATGATGATGAGGAAAGTTAGCTACAAGAGATCAATGATTATAAAAATTCAAGGTGAAGATCTACAACAAGATCTAAGTGGCGAAAATAGATGGAAGACATTTCTAGAAAAGTTCAAGTTCCTAGGTGAAAAGAAAACGTGTTACTGAGATCCAGATTCAAGGTATAATGAATTGGATGGTTAAGATTGATTAAAGGAAAATGTAATAGATGAGATTAAGAAGAAAAAATTATCTATATAAAGGATGATCTTCTATGGAAAAATGGCAAGCAAACTGAATAGTTTGAGGGTTACCGATTGTTGCAGTGAAGAAGGAACATAGAGATTCTGAGTGGGAAAAGAAGGATTTGATGAAGTGTTGATGCCAGTGGCTAATGAAGAATTGAAGTAAAGATTGAAGAGTGCACACATATCTAATTGAGTAAAGATATTTGAAAATCTATAGGTTAATTTTGTTATTGTTTCTTACAAGAATTTGTAACAGAAAAATCTCTTAACAGAGTAGACCTAGTAGTCTTATTGTAAAATACTTGAGAAAGGTAACAATCTAAAGAGTGTTTGAAGCCCTCTAACAAGGCCACTCCTTACAAGGTGAAGATCCTTATAGATCTAAGGTAAATCCCTTGACTAGGTCACACCTAAAAATGTGTATTGTAATCTTTAACCAGATTGGATCTTAACTGAGCATACTTCAAAAGATTATTTTCTTAGTGGGTGACAATTCCCATAGTGGTTTTAACCAAAGCTGGGTTTCCATGTTAAATATTGGTGTTACATGTCGTGAATGATTTATTGAATGTTATAGTTTATTTATAGTTTATAGTTTATCCCCTAAGCACACTTCCCAAGTGTTGCTAAAACATGTGTGAGAAACCCTTGGGGCATTCAACCATGAATGCAATCCCTATCCCATCTAACTCAACCCTTAACCAAACTTCTAAACTCTGACCCTCCATCCTAACCCAAGCCCTTAGAAAAATCCTATAAATACCCTCACTTCCAAGAGCAAAGTAGAAGCTTAGTTTTTATCATTCCATGTATTGTTATCATGTCAAATTACATCTAGATTATCTTTGCATATCTCCTAATTGTTAGATTTAGCTCACTTTAATGCTTTCATAACTCATCTTAACATAGCTTAATGGATTAACCTAGTTCATTTTCAATATTTTCATATCATTTCTACATCATATGTTATCATTTGGCTAAAATCAACTTTTCATAAGCATTCATAGCCTAGAAACTACATCTAGCTTCATTTGGATCCTTGGGACTCTAGGGGCAAATCAGGTTCACCATACTTGGGTTTTGTGCCATTATTGGGTATCCATGGTTCCTAAAGGATCATAATCCTTCCTAAACAACATTGGGGACATGCTCCTTGTGTTTTGAGAGCACACCCACATCCCTATCCTAAGAGAAAATCAAACGGTGATAGGGTGCTCTTGTTTAAGCTTAATCCAAGGTTTCTTGCAAATAGTTTTTCTATATGTTAGGTATATTTTTCTCTCACTAATGTTTGACTGTCTACACATGTTTCGAACAGGTTAGATTTGCATTGATTACACCTAGAAATAGGTACCTTGATAGCAAAAATAAATAAATCTTCCAAGTAGTGAAAACCTGGAAATAGGTGCTACTTGAGACCCATGCGCTTATATCTATCAGCTTGTTGCTTTGCACTCCCAACCCTTTCGACTCCCATTTTCTTATCTCCTTGTCTGGAATTGGTCTTTGTCTTGGGCTAGGAGGTATGAACTATATATCTCCTTGATGTGTGATGGTGTCTTTTTAGTAACTCACCCTAAAATAGTGTTTCTCAACACTACCCTCTTGACATTGAGTGTTTCTTAACACTTATCAAATATGATATCTCGAGTCAATGCTTTGTATGCAGTATAGGATTATGTGATATTTCTCACTTATAGGCATGAGTCCTAGTGAGTCAATGATTATCTTTTTATTTTCACACCACTCTTAAACTAAAATGACTGAGACATGTTATGACTGATTCTCTTTGTGTTCTATTTGACTTATGATTTTCACTAAATGTCCCATCCGTAGTCTCTCCATGATGTTACGACTAGAGGACTAGGGGCATGGGGCATATTTTATTTAATTTCTTCATGTGGGTATCAACCTAATTATCTTGGGCATCTCTTTCTTTGACCCCTTGGACACTTGGGAGACTTAGAGCTATATCCTTGATTGTTACATTGTGATTGCTCACACAAGACCACACTTATGCCTTGATATTGGTAGAATCTTGTAACGTTAACTTGGAAACTGTGTTCAAGTCATCTCAACACTTATGTCTTGATGCTTACATGTGTTTCCTACATTATATCTGATATATACTATATTAATATCTTCATAGTTGTGTTCTCACTAGTGATCATTATATGATCTTGTGATGTCCCTTAATAAGGCTCGATGATAAAAACAAGGACCTATTAACCCTTGCAAATCACACCTTGCATTTTCATGGTAGCTTGCATTTCTTAGGTGCATTCTTAGTTGCATTCAAGTTTGGAGAGAGTATCCTTTATCATTATTATATATATATATATATATATATAGATAGACACACACACACACACACACACACACACACACATGTATGTATATATATATATATATATATATATATATATATATATATATATATATATATATATATATATATATATATATATATATATATATATATATATATATATATATATATATATATATATATATATATATATATATATGTATGTATGTATACATACATACATACATACATACATATTGATGCAGAAGCATCCTAGGTGTAAGAGCAATCTTGCATCACCCAGAAATATTTTTTTGTTTGCTTTTCAATAAGGGTTATCTTGTGTAGAGCTGCTATTTATGAAAACTTACTATTTTTAGTAAGTTGGTCATACAATCTCAGAATGTTTTGATTTCACAGTTGGAGGTTCATCTCAGTCATTTCAGCCTACCAGTTGAGTTTCATTGCCACATCATCTGTATTGGTGAAGTTATTGAGGTTTTTGGGTATGAAATCTTTTAGGTCAATTTTGAAGGCCTTAGAGGCTCCAGATCATGATCGACTCCCAATTGACTGGCATTAGCACATGTTAGGCACTGTAGATCTCATCATGGCATTTCTAAAAAGTAGTTACAATAGAAAAATAGAGCTACGGTTAAAAAATTATGGCCTCCGAAAGTTGGGCTACCTAAAAGAATATTTTGTATTTCTTTTGAGCTGACTTTATTGTAATAATTGTAAAAATAAAATAATTCCATGTTTAGTCGGCCTAAAAGGCTAAATTTCTAGAATCTTCTCGGGCGGTGGAAATTACCTATATAAGGAAGGCCCATAGTGTTGTCTTAGGCAGTTCGAAGTAGTTTTGGGTAGTGGATCTGGGTATTGATTCGAGGCTTTGTCCTATAAAATATTGTAAAGGGAATGCCCATGTGGCTTTGCATATTGTAATTCTAAAATTTGTAATTCCACATTTGTGGAGATAATAAGAAGCCCAATTTTTTGTTCTTGCAAATTGTTGTTGTTTCTCTATTTTTGTTAGGTGTTTGTGGTACTAAGGGGAGCACCCTTCATCAAGTGGTATCAGAGCAGGAGTTCCTGAGTGTGTAAATAGATTGTCAACTGTGAGGTAGTTTGCACCAGGACTGTGGGTTAGGGTTTTTGTGTAAACAAATCACTAACTGTGAGGCAGTTTGCACTAGGACCATAGTTAGGGTTTTAGCGAGAAGCGCAAAAATGCCTCCACGAAGGGAACGTGGCGGAAGAGTTGGTGTTGTGACGCCCGAGGTTAGAGCACTCCAAAGACAAGTGCGAGCATTGCAAAAAGAGATTCACAGAGGAATGAATCTTAATGTCAGAGACGAAAATGAGGATGAAGCCAAGGAAGAAGGGAATTCTGAAGGAGAAATCAAAGTTATAAATCAAGAAGAAGAAAGTCTTTTTCGAGCCATTTCCAAGATCGGGAAAAGACCTAAGATTGAGGTTCCTGCATTTTAAGGAAAATCTTAACCTAGAGGAGTTGATCGACTAGATCAATGAATGTGAAGAATATTTTGAGTATGAAGATATTGAGGATCTTGATAGGGTCAAATTTACGAAGGTGAGACTGAAGGGCCATGCAAAGATCAGGTGGCAGGAGATTCAATTGGAGTGAAATAGAAGAGGAAAGGATAAAATCATAAGATGGGATTGGATGGTGGATAAATTGAAGCGATAGTTCATTCCTATTGATTATGAGCTTGACCTATTGAAGAAAATGCAAAGTTTGAAGCAAGCAGAAAGATCTGTTCAGGAGTATACGGAGGAGTTCTATCGAATCCTCATCAGAACAAGCCTTGCAGAAGTCGATAGGGAGAAAGTTTCCCGCTACCTTAATGGGTTAAGGTCGAGCATTTAGGAGGAGCTGAATTTGGTTTGAATAAATAGTATTGAAAAGGCATACCAGTTTTCCCTAAAAGTAGAGGAAAAGTTGAACAAGAAGTTTGAGAGCAAACAAAGTGGAAGAGGTCGTGATGGAAGATCTGGTGGATGGTCATATGAAGATCGAAATGAAGATCCAAAAAAGAAAGATGAGGCCAGTAATAGTCAGAATCAGAAAGGAGATAATTTCAATCATTTCCATGATCAGAATAATAGAGATCAGAGAGGAAGAGGAAGATGACAAGGATCTGGAAGAGGAGGCTTCCGTGGAACATGTTTTCATTGCAGAGAAGAAGGTCATAGGGTATTTGAATGTCCTCAATGCCAAGGAAGGACATATAGGAGGTATAAAGGCCAAGCCAGAGTTGCACATGTAGATGAAGATGCCAGATCATCAAATTTTGAAGATGTTGAAAGAGGAGAAACACTGATTAACATAAGAGTCCTGCTGAGTAGTGAGAATGAACTTGAGCAAAGGAGGAGCTTGTTTCGCACCAGGTGCAAGTGTGAGGGTAAGTGTTGTGATGTGATTATTGATAGTGGTAGTACTGATAATTTGGTGTTAGAAGAGATGGTGACAAAGTTGAAGCTCAAGAGGTAGAAACATCCACATCCATATCGAGTTGCCTGGGTATAGGATGACCACAAGGTCATGGTTAGTGAACAGTGCCTAGCGAAGTTCAAGATCGGCGGGTACCAAGATGAGGTACTATGTGATATCATATCTATGGATGCATGTCATATGTTGTTGGGTAGACCTTGGCAGTTTGACAGGTGTGCTATACATGATGGTCGTGCGAATACCTATTCCCTGATAAAGGATGGAGTGCGACATAAG